>CAEFZX010002893.1:0-15037 GCA_903066825.1 Alfaro cultratus | reverse complement strand
AAAAGCCAGTACTTTTTGACTTTTACTCAAGTAAAAATATTAATGTGGTACTTTTACTTTTACTAGAGTACATTTTTGTCTGTGTATTTGTACTTTTACTTAAGTAAATTTTTTGAGTACTTTATACAACACTGCTAGAAATCCTTGTTCTGTTCCATAGACAGATCTGCAAAAAACTAAAACCAAAAAAGGAAATAAAACTTAACTCAGACTGGAGTTCAGAGGGTTAAAATTAACTTTATGTGTAAACAAATTCACATTACCATTATTTAAGGTTCCCCTATTTTTAATAAGTGGAGGTTTATGAACTTTATGCTCAGTAGGAATTAAATAACAAAACATGTTACGACTATGACACATGCACAAATCCCTTTTAAAAGCAAAAAAGAAAGAAGGATAAATATATAATAGCTAGAAAGATGGAAAAGTATTTGCTATCTACTAAACAAAAACAAAATGAAAAGAAAAGGTGTACATTTTCTACAAGATTCAACTTTTCTTTTATACTAGCATTTTCAAATATTGCTCATTGAAACATACATAGGATATAAATCAAATAGTTAAAGAAGTTTTTATTATATATTGAGGTGAACTATTTTAAATGTAGGAAGCATTTATGCCTTCCGTTATAGTTCAATCTTTTGTATCCCAAGTGTTCTGCTGCCCCCTGCTGTTCAAACCAGGCTACTAAATTAAAGATGCAGAATTTGACCTTATTTATAAAACCCTTTTATCCAGATCAGAAAATACAATAATTTACAGACTAAAAGATGTAAATAATCTACAAGTGCAAATGATTATCGAAAAATTAAACGTTTTTAGTTTACTAGATTATTGGAATGCTAGAGTTAACGTTTTTTCATTCTATTTTATGTTTTATGTTTTGCCAACTACAGCCAACTAATGGCTGTAGTTGACTACAACTAGCCATTGTAGTTGTAGCCACAATTACAATGGCTACAACTTCTTTCACTATCAAGAGTTTTTATGTTTGTGACCACACAATAAAAACTGAATTAATATAATGTGAAGTTAGAACCAGATGATTGCATTTCCATTATTGCCTCAGAGGCTTTTCTGTCGTTAAAGGGAACTTCTAAGTCTTGACGCTTTGTTTAGCTTTGTTTACCTTTCTGGCCTCATGTGACTCTGACCACTTCCATTACAGTCACTACAGCTAAGCAACAAAGTAATTATTTAAGATAACTTGAATCCCACAGGCAGCCCTGTGCCTGTGGGGAATCATGCTTCAATCAAACATTTTAAGAGCAGCTCAGTTTGATTAATTAAATAAGTACATGAATACAGAAACATTTACAACAGTATTCATTTAATTTTGTTTCTTTTGACTGGTTAAAACATCTGTATTGAACGTGACAAAAATCAGTTAGAACAAGAGTAAATTAACTCAAGACAAGAAAGAAAAAATCCAAAGAATTAAATAGTTGTGAGCACCTAAGGGCAAGTTTTATTCTAAAACCATGATTTTAGATATATCTAAATAAAATGTTATTCTTGTTTTAAATTGTTAGATTTTTTTAGTGCTTCTTTTTCCCTGACCAAGTGGTCAGATGATTAAGGAGTATATTTAGCATGACATATCACATGACAGCCATTTTGTCATTACTTTTCTTCCTGTCTGTGTAATATTTGATAAAAAAAAATGGCAGAAAATAACTATTATCTTTCATCTACAGTCAAGAACAAAAGAAAATAAATTGTCCTTTATTGTAGGGATTAGGATATCAACTTACAATAAAACATATTTGGTCTCTAAAATGATTCAAATACACAAACCCAAACAGATTGTACACTGCCATTATTAATTAAACTGAAGGCAAACCAAAATGGAAAAACTTTTTTTGTTAATCTATTTTTAGCAGTGCCAGCCAGCAACTGATTGCTTCATCCAGAACATGTTACATGTTCACATGTTTCGGTGGAATATCACCTCTCCTGCTTTGAAATTAAGCAATGAGTGGAAAACTACATATACAAAGTAAAATACCAGTCCACTGAACACCACTGACCTTTTAATGTTTTCCCCAGATGATTGAGTGGAGGGGGCTTAAACAGAAATGTTGAGTCATAATGCACAGTTTTCATGTTTGGTAAAAACTAAGCACACAAACACTGTCGAGCACAGTGGTGGAGGGCTGATGATTTGGGCTTGTTTGCACCAGAACCTGTGCACTTTGAAGTTATTGAGCCAAACGCTTTTCTACCAAAGGGCTGTAAAGAAAAATGTTGTTAATTAACCAATCAAAACTTTACAAATCCATAACATCATCATCTGAAATTTCCTAAATTGTTTAACAGCTTAGCAATCCTAATGTATGTAAATAAACAAGAATGATCTAAAAATAAATAAAAAAATTAAAAAATAAAATTATTCTGGTATTTAACACGTTTAATGAATTTAAACAATTGTGCAGCTCATGGTGACAGCTTGTTGGAGTAGCTCTGTAGACTTTTGATTGAGGGATTACATGTTTGAACAATTACTCTGGTTTTGGATGCTGTGGAAGGACTTTTGATCCTTTTTACTTTCAGACAGTGGAACGATAGCAACAAAAAAGTATTATTTTTACAAATAGGAGAACCTAATCAGCATCTCAAAAGATCAAATTATACCTGAACTCTAACTGTTCTCCCAGAGGAGTTGAAAAGGAGGCTTTGTGGATACAGAGCAGGACAAAAAGCAGAGAAAAAGGAAGGAAATTCAAACCATCTTGTCCATTAGACATAATGTAAATAGATCATATGTCCAATTCCAAAGTATTTCTGTCTGGCTTTCTAAACATATATTTAAAGAGGAGTGGCAAAAGCAGGAGAGGTGGATTAGCAGTGCCTGGCAACAACTGATTGTTTCATCCAGAACATGCTGCTGTGGAATATAATCTCTCCTGCCTTGAAATTGAGCTGTTTGCATGTCATGATTTCCATGAGACTGTCACACACTAGTCTTAGGTCAGAGGTATTACCAAATTGCAAGACTGACTGCTACTCCTTTCTGCCCACGGCGTCACTGTCCTCAATGCCTCTTGGAAGATTTGTGGGTGATGAGTTACAACACTTAATTTCCCTTTGGGTTAAAGTCTGTCTGGATCAAAATTAATTTTTGAACTGAATTTTGTTTATTCTAATGGATTTAAAACAGGAATGTCAACACCAAATCAGTTTAGCCGAATTTGGTGTCAACTGGTGAGAAACAAAAACTGCTGTTTTATACTTTGCATGTAAATATATATTTTACACCGCAGGCCGCATGTATCAAACTCAAGGACCAAATTTGACCAGCCATAGGTCTTTAAATACATAATATCTTCAAGACAAGTACTGTAGCTATGTGCTAATAATATTGATAACATTGTAATACTGATAAATATTTCATCAATATTTTATCAAAGCTGTTTTTCTCTATACTGTCAAATTACATCAATGTGGAATATGTTCAACATTAATCAATTTTAAGAAGTACTCATTGAATAAAGATAAGCACTTATTACTATTTTAACAGTTTAATGGGTAGTTTTACCAATAAATTTAGCCACATCCGGCCCTGAGGACATTCATAACCTTGATATGGGCCAAATTGAAAATGAGTTTATTCTGCTGTATGTGATTTCAAATTGTTGCATGTCATCACAGTATTTTATCTACACTTTACAAATGTACATATTTTTTGTTAAAGAAATAAATATTTTAAAATACTACCCCAGCTATTTCAGATGTGTCTCTGAAAAATGGAGGCAGATATAATTTATACATTTTCGCAAATAACAGGACCCTCTTCTTCCTGTCACGAGCCACTTCATGCTCCTCCCTGTGTGAACGCTGAAGGCGGGCGGAGCTCCTTGGATACTCGCAGCGGTGGGTTCAGGACGGCAGACTTCCTCCTTCAGTCGGTGAGGTGGAGGAGCTTGTCAGTTTCAGCACAGGTTCTGGGATAGTAAAAGCAGCCATGGTGCCAGGCGTGTCCAGTGTAGTCGTGTTGGTCATCTGTGCCTCCATGTCCATCTCTGTCTTTGGTGAGTGTGGCTGATTAAATTGATAAACCGTCGCTGCTTTCTGACAGCTGGTTAGCCGCAGAGGTTAGCTTCAGGCGGGGTCTCGCACGGCACACTACTGTACGACGTCAACCTACTGTCCCTTAATTAGAGGCTGACAGTCTCTGAAAAACGGTTATTTATTATGGTATTTTGTCAACACTAAAACGTTTTTCTTTAAATTATTTGTTTCAGTAATCTAAAGGAATACCAACCAATATAATCACTTTAATGTGGGGTTGGTAGTTGGAAAAAGCCTATGACAAAACTAACTTGTCGAACTTTTAAGCAAACTAATTTAGCTACAAAGTGGTTGTATATGTGTTCTATGTATTTATATGATTTATTTAGTTTTCTTAAAACAAATAGGGAAAAACATTAACCAGAGCACTTTACTTTTATTGGAAAGGTAGGGGCCGCTTTCCCTATTTGTGATTGGATCCAATCCCCTGGCAACAGGATGTATGCCACTTCCCGTCTGTCTAAGACCAGGATATACTTCAAGTTAATGTTGACGAGTTTATTATAGAATTAGAGAAAATGTATGTGTTGCGTATTTTTATTTATTTTAATGAAAACTGAGTTGTATGTAAATGATACATATTTATCATTCTAAATTATAGTTGTATGTTAAAATAGGTTAGTGAGAGTAACTTTTCTTGTTGACTGTTCTTATTTACATCTGAAATAAAATCAATCAAACAAACAATCAATCAATATACTGAACCAAGGTTTCATTTCTGGTTATAGTGAAGAAAATTCAAAGCACTATTTCCACTTGGAAACCCCATGTGCTCGTCAAAATATGTAATTTTCTAGCTTGAACATCCACAAATTTATTTAGTTATTTGTTTATCTACCTCAAAATATTTGAGTTGAATTAAACAGAGTAATCATTGTGTATGTATGAATGCGTATGTGTGGTTTTGGTTCCAACTCTCTGAGCCCAACAAATACTGCTGTTGATATAAAGCCTAGCCATTATCAAGTAGGCTATTTCGATGCGCCACTTACATTGCGTAGTGTGGTTATATTGGTAAAGAGCATACAATTACTGCCTGCATCAATACTTTTAAATATGTTATTCATTGAAAGTCTCACGGAACTAACAATACAAAAATAGTTCCAAGATCAAAAGCAGCACTCCCATGCATACTTTCAGTTTGTCTGAATGTAAGTCTGGTAAGCAGCAATTAGAGTTTAACCCTATATGGTAAGGAAAACATAATATGTAGTTATTTTTTGGCAGCATGTAAGTCTAAGAACAAAATAGAACTTGCTGAAAAACTCCCACAAAGTTTCGCATGTCTTTACAGGGCATTTATGAAGTACTCATTCATGTTTAACTTTTTCACTTTTTTGTCACTGCAGCCACAAACCTCAGTGTATTTAATTTGGAATTTTATGTTACAGACCAATACAAAGTAATGCTGAATTGTAAAGGGAAGATACTTTTGGTGATTTTTAAACATGCTTTGTAAATTCAAATCCAAAGGTGTGGTAACCATTTGTATAAAGCTCCCCTGAGTTAGAGCAAGTTGTTCAGCATTATTCTCTTTTTTTTTTTCACTCTAATTGAAAAATAGCTCAACGTCAGCCTAGATGGAAAGTTTCTGAACATCAATTTTCTTATTGGAAGGTAAACTTCATCCATAAGCCAAAGGCTTTTGGCAGCCTTTGAAAGGTTATCTTCCAGGTGTGATCAATATTTGGTTCTATCTTCCTATGAACTCTGACCAGTTTCCCTTCCCTACAGAAATAAAACATCCTTACAACATGAGTCTACAATATAGATATGGTGTGTTCAGGATTGTGTGCAGTGTTGGTTTTCTGTCACTGCACACATTTTGTTTGCATTAGTGCCTAAAAGTTATCTTTTGGTTTGATTTGACCAGAGCAGATTTTTCTGAGTTTTCATGTGTCCCATAATCCAGACGTTTTCAAGTGTGGGAGAGGGATCGCCCATAAACATGATTATACTTCCTTGTTTTTTGTTTTTCCTTTTGGTTGGCCCAGGCCAGTAATCTCAAACTCCAGTCCTCAAGGGCCAATTTTAGATGTCTCTCTGCTTCATTACACCTGGCTCCAATATTAGCTCTTTAGCAGAGCTTTGTAGGGCTTGACTGCATGCTAGTGAGACATTTTCAGCATTTAGTTCAAGTGTGTTGGACGAAGGACACATCTAAAAGTTGCAGGACTCTGCCCCTTGAGGACTGCAGTTTGAGATCTATTCATTTTGCCTGGCATAGACTTGGTGTAGTTAGCTAAATGTTTAAAGTTACTTATTCTGGTTTATCTATTTCGTCATGTGTCAGAGCTGTGGAGGAGCAGCATGGAAACAAGCATGATTGACAGCACTAACTGCTCGTTCTGGTTGGTTGTTTCTAGTTGGCACTGGGAGAAGGCAGATGAGTTTTTTTTTTCTCAGATTATCTGCATCGTACCATACTGTGACAACATTGGCAGTTTCAACAAATATGTAAAATAAAAGTATTTTTCATAAAAGTTATGTACAGCAGTTTTAAGAAAATGCTGCTTAATTTTAAAACATGATAGTAATGTTTTCTCTTACTGCGCACACACACACGCCCACACACATACACACACTCCTACCCTGTCCTCTGCCTGGAAACCCCAACTTTCTCAGTGCCCTGTCGCTATGGAGACTCACTGATCTGAGGCAGCTGAAGTTCCCCTTTCTGTGATTTCACAATCTCCTATCCAGTTTTACTCAAGAGTGATATACAAGAGAACAGCTGAGTATCTCCTCAGAAACTGTATTAAAATAATTATTTTCATTAAAAAGTGGAATGTACCGGATCTGTTATTTAGACAGGTTTCATGTTGTTTCAACATGTATGTAAGGTCAATATAACCTGTGAGGGTTGTATAAATTTGTTTTTCAATTCAGCTCACTTTAATTTAGTTTTCTATGTAGTGTCAATTTGGTGCTGAATGTAAGTTCAAACACTTTACTAGTGTTCATCATGTTGATTGGGTTGATTTCAGAATTCATTTTTTTCTTTCCTAAGGTGATTAACAGGATATGTTTAACCAAATCAAACTATATTAGAAAATATAAAGAAAATGTTCAAGAAGATGGTTAAATGAATAATTCTAACAAAGAATTTTTAAAATCCGATATAAATGAGTAAGCCTTAAAGAATATGGTGACCCGATGTAGACATTTTTAGTAATTGCACATTCAAGGGAAGCCTTATTGGTGTTTGTAAATTCATGCTAGTTTTTAAAATTTCTTTGAGAACTTGTTTCTTTGCAAGTAAAATAGTTGTCTTTTTTAGTGTGCCATATGTGCTTCTCTTTGTCTGTCAACAAAAGGCATTTAAATCAATTATGGTATTTCTTTTGTCCTATGGCAGATAAAATAATTTCAGAGTGTCCCTTCGGGTACTCTTTAAAAATATATTTGTTTACCACAACCATGTAAAGCATGACTGAAAACTGCACCCTCTAAGCAAATCAAGTTAAATTGACTCCATTTAGAGGATTATCATTGTCATCGCTTTGGCCTGCAAATCTGCTCCAACAGGAAGTTGTGTTGACTCTTTTAACCGGTGTAAGATGGTGCTGATGGTAGCTGAATGCTGCACTCCATGACCTGCAGTTCGATGATTTTGTTAAATCGGGATTATTTTATTCAATGTCAACATGTAAGCAGTTAGTAAACTTGAGGGTTTTATTATTCTACCATGTTTTAACATATAAGATCATAGCTCTTCTACTTTAAAGGGTTTCAATCAAGAAAAATAAAAAAAATATTTTATGTTAATATTAATGCTATAAACTGTTCTAGACCACATGTAAAAAACATTAACTCGATTGTTAATCATTGTTTCAATGCTATGAAATTTAACCATTTAGTCATTCATGTAGATGCCTATAAGTATGACTGTCTGCCCTTTTTTGTGCAATGAATAGTTTAAAAACCATCAAGTATTTACTTACCTCATTGCATCCAGTATATTTGCACATGAATTCTAATAAATTTCTCTTGGTGTCTTCTCCTACAGCATTGGATTTTGACTGTATACCATATAAGGATTCATACAATATCTATCATGGCTATAAAGAGTGCAAGAGAGGATTTTGCTGTGGTTCCTGTACAAGCAGAGATTGCTGTTCCGATTTTAGTCGGAGACTCAGTGAAAGCGCTCAAGAAGCATGGTAGGTGATTTAATTTCTCTTTATACCTTCATATATCAATTGACAATGTATATAAATGGGGAGTGAGTTGCTCCAGTAGTTGTAATTTTGCATTAGACGTAACCTTTTTCTTTTGATCATTGAGAATCTTAATCTTGAAAATAGTATACAAAAAAGCTGCACATTCTATTACTTAAAAAATACATCTTAACGATATTTGATATTTCCTATTTTTTTTACTTGGTGTATTTATTATTTACAAATAAGCACAGGTGATTTTTCAGATCAATAAATTAGGATGTGTGGCAGTCAAAAGATGTCAACAAAAATTTAAACATCCAACTAATGCTTTTTTTAAACTAATATTAAGAATTATTAAGTATTATGTCTTTAGCAGTATTATTAGATTGGTTTTGATTTTGAGAGAAAAAAATGCAACCTTTTTTTATTTCAGTTGTTTTGCCAAAAATAACCAAAACTTTCATATACCATAATCAACATTTAGCCCAATTTCCACCAATTGAAACTGTGAAATCTTGTCGTTCTGGTAGTGAATATATTTACTCATCTTTTTTAGAAGGAATCTTTTGCCTTTCAAAAATATTTTTCAACTTTGAGTTTGAAATTTTAGTATTGTGATTCCACTAATAATCTGGCGTTTACTACTTTCTGATTTTATTGAAATGTAACCCAGAGTCGTCTTGATACTGAGATTTCAAACTCAAGACCGGCACTAAGAGAAGTGCTCCTTACATGATTCCATTTTCTGATACTACAACAAATTTTTTTGAAGGCACAGGATTCTTTCTGGTTGAGAAAAAAAAAAATCACATGACAATATTTTAACTTCCTTTATTAGGTTAAAGCCAGTATGTAAAACAGTACAGTAAAACAGAGAATGTAACCGTTCGGAGTTTTGTACCTGGGAAGCGCATTTACATGCAGAAAGATGCAGGTTGTGTAAATGGACTGAAGTGTCCATGAAGCTAATATTTATACAGATAGTGTTATATGTGGTGTGGAAGGTTCACTATTATACTGAAGCAGATGCAAGAGCTTTACTCACCTTTTCAAGTTGCTCTGACATTAGTGCCATAGCAGACATATATACTTTCTATATGTCTGCTTCATATAGAAAGTAACGTCAAACAATGGTTTTGTGTTTGCTGTGGCAGCTAAAGAGGATTGCTCTTGCTTATTTATTTTTTTCTGAATTTTCCTGTTCATTTAAAACCTACTGCATCTTATTGTTCTTGTGAGAGGGAAGTGGCTTAGTGTCTCTGTTGTTGCAGTGCTGCTGCTGGAACAAATACTGCAAGTTGGGGAAATCTAAATAGGTAAGTTTGTATAAATTTTCATGCAAAAAAAAAAAAAAATCTTTGAATTTCTTTTTTAAGAATAAATTATATCAAAATATTGTCAATTTTGACAACCAAAGTCTGATTGCAAGTATACAAAACAAACATTACGCAGGAGCCTTAAGAACCACTTTCAGAACAAAATGACTTGATATTGTAGTTTTCTGAATAAATTGTCTCTCACACTGTTTTTGAGGGCTTTGGGGCAACTCTGTGTTTAAACCAGGCGGTCTTGGGGACTTGGCGCTAGAAAATTTCACACCTTCTTTTGGTTTGATTCGCTTCAAATCTGCACGCTTGGAAGCACCGCAAGCCACCTAAACAGTTTATAGCTGTGGAGTATTACCTAACGATAGTGATCTTGTATGTTGCTGTGGATATGAGAATGATGCAACAGTACTAAAAGACAGAGAGAGAATCAGATTTGTGCTGAGAGATTACATAATCATTGATGTCTGTTTTTCTGTCATCTTTTTATTTTTTTTGTGATTTCAGGGATCCCTCACATGTGGTTATGATTACTAGTATCGTGGGCTCCGTCCTTTTTCTTCTTCTCCTTGCCTGCTGCTGCATCTGTCCCTGCTGCTGTATTTACAAGATGTGCCGCAGGCCGCAGCGTAAGTAGTTCTCAGGAAACACCTGATTCATTTATGGCTTGTATTAAGTTTATTCAGTTTTAGAATTGGGTTTCTGAATGAAAACACAAATAAAAAAGGTACAGACACCTGATTTGACTTCCACCCTATAACTATTTAAACCTTTAATACCACTCTCCTTTCAGGACTCTACACTAACTTAGCTTTTTCAACTGGTGCGCCAACCCTTTTTCATTGGGTACAACTGACTTTTGTTTCAGATTAGAACAAAAATTGATTTGGAGCAGAAAATCTGAATTCTTCAAATGTGACCCTCTCAAAAATAAGATCACATTTGCGACCTAATTGGTTACAAACATGTACTATAGATCAATGCATTTTATTATTATTTCTAAGATATTCAGTATCAATTTACTATTTGCGTCTGTAAATTATGAACAATCATCCTTAAAAGCACAATTGATGAAATCTTTGCTGGACCTCCTTCTATACTCTAAACTTAACCAAATATTATTTGGTGATTACAATAATCTTTGTCTTGTATACAAATTTAATAAAAAATTGTTTTTGCTAAGTTTTGATAGTAAACATACATTACTTTCTTTTCCAGAAGTACCTGGGATCTATAAGCTGTTGCTGTTATTAATAATAATGAAAATTAATATTACCTGGCACATTAACATATCCAACTAGCTAATCATTGGAACAAAAACTAAATGGAGATTGGGCATATAATACGTTGACATTTTGCAGGCATTTGCTGCAGTGTCTGCATCGTGCTGCTGCACACGTGTAGGCTTCCTGCACACAACCAACGAGAAACACACAAGAGCTGCCGGCTGTTTGCGAGCCTGTCAGTGCATGTAGTAGTGTGGCACCTGGCTTGAACATAGTCAGAAGAATACTTGCACTCGTGGTTTTCAGTGTATTGGAGTGTAAGACGGAACATAAGGGGACTCATTTCAGGTCGGTTGGCCCACCCACCACCTGACTTCCATTACAGAAATAACACAGACGTGACATAGAGGCCAAGCTGAGCAGAGGTTCATGAAGCCTGATAAGTAAAGTTCTTTTTAGTCATCATCCTTTGGGATTATGACACATTTAGTCGTCAAAGATAATTACTGCTTGTGGTTTGAGCCAAACTTGATACTATTTCTTGTTTTCTTTGAAATTTGCTTTAGTAAATTTGGTTTAGTAGCTGCAGCCTTTTGGGAATTATACTGAAGCATGCATAGTATCTCAAAAAGTGTTTTCATCTTACAGATTTTTACAGCTTTTGTCACACTTTTTTTAAGATCATAAAACAGATTTTTGGATTTACAAAGATGAGCTAATTAAATGCAAGAAGCCATTTTCAAATAATTTATTGTATTAATGAGATAATAAGATATCTAATCTACCTGGAAGAAAGAAATTGCCCTCTTAATCTAGCTGATTCTCCCAGTCTTGGCAGCAACAACTGTCCTCAAGTGTTGGCAATAGCTGCCACGTATCTTTTACTTCAAAACCTTAATTAAGTAATCAAACTGGCTTTGGACAATTGTCCTGCTGCAGAACCCAAATGTGCTTGAGCAGAAAGTCACAACATTACATCCAGGATTCAGGATCTTCTGGTAGATGGCAAAATTCATGGCTCAATAATGAAAAGGTGTCCAGTTCCTGAAACGGCAAAGCAGTCCCAGAGGAGCTACCACCGACATGTTAGGCTCTCAGTGTGATGTTTCTTTTCTAATATGCTGTTACTTTTACTCCAGATGTAAAAATAATATATACCTTCAAAAATATTATTCATTTTGTCTTACATTTGCACAAAATGTTTTTCCAAAAGTCTTCAGCATCATCAAGAGTCTGCAACACGGATCTTAGCTGCGGCAGGAGGAATTTTGTTTGGCAGGCCGCTTCAGGGAAAGATCACCACCGTTCCATGTTTCCTTTGTTTATGACGCAACTGTGGTTTGCTGGAGTCACAGAAATCTAGAAAAGGCTTTGATGATTGGGTTTCCTCGGATGTATGAATTTGTGACATCTTCATATTTGCTAGGTTAAAAGATTTCTTCATAGTTTAAAGCATAGCAGGCAAGTGTTTCTTCTCAAAGTTCAATAGAGAAATTGAACTTAGCTTTCCAGAAAACAAAATGCCAAACTAAAACTGCTGTGGTTTTGAATTTCCTCTAACAAAATTGAGACAGAAGTTCACAAACTGTTTTACAGAAACTGTGTCTATTCTGGAATTATCCAGTCCATACATGACAAGTGAATGGGTTACATAATTTGAACTAGAGCAGCCAGAAAACATTGTGTTTGCTGAATTGCGGAATGAAGCAATGCCTGTTTAATCGGATCAAGGTGAGTGCTTGTTTGCTTACTAACATTTTGAAATGAGATGTGTAGAGACTCTAGTATTAAAACCGCTGACTAATTGCTAGTAAGCTGTTGACGTAAAATGATTTAGATCAAATCATTTTAGGTGTTGACCTAAATCAACTGTAGCTGCTGTTGCGGACATCTATTTGTCTGCTTTTAAAAATATTTTTTTTGTAAAGGATTGATATCTTTAGTAGAAAATGTCCTTGTTTAGTCCTTTTATAGGATTTACTGAAAACAAGGAATATTTCTGAGGAAAAATGTGCGAGGAGGTCATTATTTTAGTAATACATCCATTTTATTACTAAAATAATGACCTCCTCGCACATTTTTCTGAACTAAAAGTAAATAACTAGTATGATGCACAAGTACGTAATTTTCTGGGTTGTGTGGCATGTGGTTTCTTTTGCTAAATGCTCCACAAGGCTGATCCCAGACATGTAAATATTCCGCTAAACATTTAATGTTAAGGTTTAACCGCAGTTGTTGTTTGGCTCTGACCAATTGGACTTTTGTACTTTTGCAGAGGTGTTTGTTTTAAATTTTAGACAAGACTGATAGTATTTTTACTCAAAGAGCCCTTAAACTATATTTACTTCCAGCAGGTTAAGTAGAAAAACAAATAGTATGTTCAGACATTGTAGAGAAGGATAGTGAACCACAAGACTAAAAATTGCAATACAGAAAATATGAAAAGCTGCTACTAAAAAAAACAAACAAAAAAAACAGCTACTTTAAGCATAAAACAAAAGTAAGCCCGACGATGTGGCTTTCTGGCCCTGCATTCTGGGATCAGATACAGGAATGTTCAGTCTGAGTCATTGTTTCCATGACAACCATTGAGGGGAAACCTCAAGAACTGTTGACGTCACTTACAGGAAGCGGTTGTAAAGATGCCCACCCTTTCTTTAAAGGATAGATATAGACATTTTCTTCTTTGCACCTCGGGCTTCAAGCAGAAATAGTGTGAGGTTTCTTTTCATTATAGATGTTGATTTGTAATTTTTTTTATTTTTGAAAAATGACTTCTATTCAATAGAAGACCTAAACTTTTGTTCTTTTGATAGTTGTCATATATTCATGTTTTATGCTCCCTTATAAAGCATAATTGACTAGTCTCTGATCTTTAACTGTTTCAGTCTTTCTAAAAAAATCTTTATCAGCATTGAGTACAAAAACACTCCTTATGCCAAAATGATAAAACAAAAAGTTTGCTTATTCTCCGATGTGAACGAGATAAGAAATTAAAATAGATTTATGTTGCTATATATTAACATTTATTTAACATCTTGTGGTTTCAATTGATGGGTATAGTTACGTATGTGTTATATCTATTGTAACTTTTCCATGTTAGGAACACCTTTTTATTTATCACATTCAGTGAAATCAATAGACTTTTTTAACTAAGCAGTTCCTTAGATTGTGTTCCTTAGATTCTTTCCTACTGAATCCTGTTATGAGAATTGTGCATTTTAGTTTTTTCAGACATTCATCATCCTTGCTTGTGGTTTTCTTACAGCTGTGGTAGCTACTACCACCCATACCACAGTGGTGACCTCCGCTCCTCAGCAGTATCCCCAGCAGCCAGTGTCAGTGCCTGGACAGCCCCTGCCCTACCAGGCGGCCCAGTATCCGCCCTACCAGCCCATGCCAGTTCAGCCTGGCTATGGAACACAACCCATGCCTGCGTCGGCTTATAAAGGACAAGCGTTCACCCCAGGACCACCACCACCTTATCAGGAAGCCAGTGAGTGTGAATTGTTACTTGAGTCCAGATGAACAA
The DNA here is from genome assembly GCA_903066825.1 of Alfaro cultratus. Classification (NCBI taxonomy): domain Eukaryota; kingdom Metazoa; phylum Chordata; class Actinopteri; order Cyprinodontiformes; family Poeciliidae; genus Alfaro; species Alfaro cultratus. Next base: position 720 of record CAEFZX010002893.1, on the reverse strand, counting down.
GAAAAGCCTGGAAGCTGGCCACATGTTTGTGGTTGTCTTAAATAAATATATCCAGTCTACATTATTTTTTTTTAATCTACAACTGTCATGCAAATGTTATCACATATCTAAAATTACATAAGAGTATTTAGTCAGCCTTTTTTCTCAGTGTAGTATTTATGCCGCTTTATAGCAATGCAAGATTTCTTAATTTCTGCTGCTGTCAGGTTAAAATTTCCTCTGAACAACTTTCTTCAAGAGTAAGCAGTGATCCAGAGGATAAATATTTAATTAATGTATTGTCTTGTCTGCAGTAAAGCTAGCATGACAGTGACTAAGCGACTTTTTCAGGGACTGGAAACTAAATGCAAACATTTATTCTTCAATAGAATGAAAAACGGATATTAAAAATAAAGCTAAAAATAACACACTTATTTATAACCACATTTAGCAGATTTAAATATGTTCAAGTTTTGTTCAAAATGCACAAAGGAATAAAAAAAAATAATTTGTTCTCATTATTGTGAAACTAGTTTGCATACTCTGTATAAAAAGACACATTGCCTGTTTTTCACTGATTGGTTGTCAATTAGGACTGCCAAATAGACTGTTCCCCTCACACACACACACACACCAGGGACTGTTCCCCTCACACACATACATAATCGGTAAATATTATCTGCCATTATCTATCTTGTATTATAAACCCACTAATACATATATAATCCATTTCCTAACACT
>CAEFZX010002892.1:0-85478 GCA_903066825.1 Alfaro cultratus | reverse complement strand
ATCTATCTATCTATCTATCTATCTATCTATCTATCTATCTATCTATCTATCTATCTATCTATCTATCTATCTGTAGATTTGGGGAATGGAAGCTATTCTTATAAATGTGAATTTAAATGCCCTGGAGATAATTTCTTTGATGCAGAAGAAGACATCTGCAAGCCATGGACACCGTAAGACATTTTTTTTCTAGCATTTCTACCATTGCTGTAGGTTGCAATACATTCATAGTCACAGAAAAAGAAACTATGTAAATTTGCAGGGAATTTACTACTGAAACCATAAATGTACATAGAAGCAAGTTACAGCAAGTATTTTAATCTCCTTTTTAATATAAATTGATCTTGAATCCTTTATTTTTCATTATAAAGTAATCGGTGCAATTTTGAGCTAATTAAATGCTTTTTCTGAGCTCTAACGTTTACTAAAAATACAGAAAATGCACAAACTTTTCTAAGATCACCAAGTCAGGGTTTTGATGTATGTCAAATGAAAGCAGGGTTTTCACGCCAAATGAAAGGAAAATGATACATGGTTTTCAATATTTCTCACAAATTAAAATATGTAACACAATCTTGTGTTTATTCTCCCCCTTTCTAATAGCCCTAAATAAAATCCAGTGGAACTGATTCCTTCTAAAGTTGACCAAAATAGTACTAAGTAATGATAGTACTATTACTTAGTGTGTAATTGTTTCAGTATATATACAGCTACTCTGTCAAGGTCTAATAGGTTTGGTAAAGGACATTACTTAACTAACAGCACAATGAAGACCGAGTTACAGTGCTAATAGATTGAGGATAAAGTTGTTGAGAAGTTTAAAGCAAGAGCAGGTCCAGAGATCTGCAAAACAGGTGGAAGAATCTATCCACATATGGTCTTAAAGGTGAGTTAAGACCATATGTTAATGAAAGGGAAAAATAAAGTCTTACTTGTTTCTTGACTGTCTCATGTGTTCCTATTGTGAGCAAAATTTCCCTGTTGGGAAAATAAGGTAGCTGTTTTATGGTATTCTAAAGTCAACATTAAGAGAAAGCCACAAGAGATCCCACTTGTGGTTTGTGACAAGCAATGTATGGAAAAACCAAAGATGTTGAAGTATGTGCTGTGGTAAGATGAGACAAAAAGGGAACAGCTACAAAAGAATGCCATGGGTTTTGAAAACCACATATATATTTTTTTCTCAGTTGCTTTGGTACATTACTTGAACCATACAAAATATCACAACACCATAAAAAGTCTCTTGCTCAAAATCCTTAATTTACTTCTCAAAGTTAAATATCTGTGTCAATAAACATGTTGGTGCTGTCAGAATGACAGCACTGACTTTGTGTCATTGTGTACAGGTTAGACAGTTAGATTGTTTAGTCATGATGTCAATATAAGAGAGTACTCTGGAGGGATAGTTTGATGTAAACTGTTGCAATACTTTTGTTGACAATTATTGTAAAATGTAATTGTCGGAGAATAATAGTAAGATTCACATTTACGCATAATATTTGTACTATAGTTTGTTGACGGACCATGTCTTCGCTATACGGAAAAGGCAACAGAGAGCTCAGAGCTGCAGGGCTCAAAAAAAAAAAAAAAAAAAAAGTAGAAATGGGAACATAGGACAATCATTTTGAGGAAAACTATCCATGCATTGCTGTAGGAATAACTGCAGTATTCCTACACCTGATTTCAGAAAACTGGTTGATCATTTGTGGAGCTAATGCTTTAACTACCTTGGTTGGAGAAAGTAAGGATTCTCCTGGGAGCAATATACCAGTTTTGCGCAGATTTAGATAAAATGTGTAGATAGGAAGCTGGTCAGAGTTGATGCAAAGATGGAGGAAAAACATGCAGCCAAAGAAACAATGGAATGATTTAGATCAAAGCATATGAATTTGCTTTGATATCTGAAGCCTTGTCAAAGCTAAAACTTCAATGCAACTGTGAATCCCAATTCAAATATATTTTCAAGGAACTGTCGCCATTTCTTTCCATTCTTTTTCTTCTCATGCATTTTATAGTGGCAACAATCAGTGTCACTCAACAAGCCACCAACAAATAATAATTGTATTTGAGGAAAAGGAAAAAAATTGAGAAAAACTATGTAGAGCAATAAAAAAGTTTAGACTATCAGTAACATATTGTATGATTTACAGATGCGGTGCAAAGGGACTTGTTGAAAAGATTCCAGGAAACAAAACTCACAACGCTGTTTGTATCGGTATGTTGACATGTGAATACTTCCATTACAATATTTTGGCTGTAATTTCTTCCATGTTTTTCCCATACAGTATGTTACAAAATTGGTAGGGTGAATGAGATTCCCCAAGAGTTCCTTAAGACTCTGGATGTTGTGGTGCTGTGTTCATTGACATGACTCTACAATATAGTCTGAACATCGGGGGTAGTTCCCCTAGATTGGCAGACCAGGGTGGCCGTTTCCATATTTAAAAAGAAGGGTCGCAGAGTGTCTTCCAACTACAGGATGATCACTCTCCTAAGCCTTCCTGATGAGATCTATTCAGGGGTTCTGGAGAGGGTCATCTGGATTGTTGAACCTCAGATTCAAAAGAAACAGTGTGATTTTTGTCCTGACTGTTGAACACTGAACCAGCTCTACACCCTCAGAAGGGTCCTGGAGGATACATGGGAGTTCACCGAACCAGTCTACAAGTTCTTTGTGGATTTGGAGAAGGAGGGGAGTCCTATTTGGGTCACTGCAGGAGCATAGGTTAGCAGGCCCTTTGATGTAGGCTGCCAGGTCCCTGTATGACCTGTGCCACAGCTTGATCTGCTTTGCTACCAGTAAGTCAGGCTCATTTTTGGTGAGAGTTGGACTCTGTCACAGTTCTGGACAGGTTTTCTTTTCACAGCCAAAGTGTTGAGGGTATATGTTTTGTTGGCCTCAGGATGGGGTCTCTGCTCTTTGCAGATAATGTTGTCCTGTTGGCTTCATCAAACCATCATCTCCAGGTTTTGCTGGAGCAGTTTACAGCTCAGTGTGAACCAGCTGGTGATGAGGATCAGTACCTCCAAATCCGAGAGCATGGTCTTAAGTGGGAAATGGATAGAATACCTTCTACGGGTGGGGTTTGAGGTCCTGCCCCAAGTGGAGGAGTTCAAGTTTCTCAGGATTTTTTCTTCAAACGAGGAAAAAATGGAGTGGGAGGCCGACAGGTGGATGGGTGCTATGTCTGCAATGATACAAGCACTGTACTGGTCTGTTGTAGTGAAGAGAGAGTTGAGCCGAAAGACATAGCTCTTGATTTACCGGCCATCTCTGATTTACCCTCATCTATGATCACAAGTTTCGGATAGTGATCGAAAGAATGAGATCGCATATACAGTACAAGAGGCTGAAATTAGTTTTCTCCACAAGGTTTCTGGGCTCTCCTTTATACATAGGATGAGAAGCTCAGTCATCCAGGAGGAGCACATCGAAAGGATCCAGATGAGGTGCTCAGTCATTTGGTTAGGGTGTTACCCGGATATCTCCCTGGTGAGATGTTCCGGGCATGTTCTAACAGGAGTAGATGCAGGATGAGATGTAGGAGCATGAGAGAGGTTGTTGAGGGAAGTCTGGGCCTCTCTACTTAAGCTGCTACTTCCATGTCCCAACCCTGGATAAACAGATGACTCCCTGACTGACTGACTGACTGACTGACTGATGGATGGATGAGTATATAATGAATTGTCAGTCTTAGAAGCTAACTATTACTTGACTTTTTTACAGATCCACAAAGAGATGGCAGAGACTATGCCAACGCTCACTGGATCATGAGCATTGGCTTTGTTCTTCTCTCCCTGACCCTCTTTCTGTTTATGTTTTACGCCTGCTCAAAGAACCTGAGGAGGAACCAGAGGAACAGTGTTGCAAGTAAACAAGTTTAAGATATCATTTTAACTCTGCAGGACAGATTGTCATCAAACATAAATTAGTTGTTTTTGTCTGAATACAGGCAAGGGTAGAATAATGTATGATGACACTACAAAGCAGTAATTTATGAAATGACAATGTGACTGAAAACGCATAAAGTCGCAGGGTAGGGAAAGAAAAGGCTTTATCATGTTGAATAGCTGTCAGTATTCACTTAAGATAACTCTAAAACACAAGTGACTGTAGTGACTTTTTTCTATAGGACTTATTAAAAATAAGTTGATAAGATCTCTTATTTGGATGCTTGGTAAGCTAAGGACGGGTCAAGCCTCTGATAAGGGGTCTGCCTCCATTTGGAGGCTTTCCAGGAATTTCTCAGACAGAAGAAACCCTTGGGGCAAAAACATGCTGGAGGGACTTTGTCCCTTTGGCATCGGGACACCTTGGGTTCCCCCAGGATGAACTAACACAGCCCCTGGGAAAAGGGATGTCTGGGTATCTCTCCTGGACTTAAAGGATGGATGGATAAAATCCTGTAACTGAAACCTGAATTCAACTTCATACATATTAAAAACATTTCAACTGCTGAATTTATGGCATGCTGTCTGTAAGATTTGAACTACAGTGTTTTTTAATTTTTTTTATTTATGGGCATTTAGGGCAGTTCCCGAAGGTGGCATTAGAAAGGGGTGCGTAAAATATAACTAATGTGACAGGTGAAATTAACAAGTTTTTTTTATTGAGTTTTTGGATATACTGTCAATAGAGAGTTAATGTTCCTTACTTGCTGCTGGGAATAGGGGGATTATTTTTCATGCCTTGTAGGGTACTGCATTTTATCTGGTTGAAGATTTTAGTGGATTATCTCCGTTATGATTGGTTTAGGGGTTACAGAAGGAGTACCACTCTTAGAAGAACCAACATTGTCTGTAAATATTTTTCTAGTATTCTGTCACTAAATTATGTCTCTGCCTCAGGTAAGATTTCAGTCCAGGCGGTCTCATCCAAAACCAGTGACTTCCACCTTTCAAAGGAGGAGAGCGGACTCAAGCTCATCATCCAAGATGAATTCAAGGACTGTTGCAGTGTGAGTCATTTGGACTCACCACTTTCTCATAAAGAGACAACTTGTTCGTTTTGATAAGCCATTACTACCACTGCAGCCACCTTCTGTGTGACAGACGAACTAGCAGAGAATTTAGAGACAAACAAAACTCTGAAAAGTATGGAGATCATTTATATTTCATCCTCCTGATTTAATACTTTGTAAAACCACCTTTTTGCTGCAATTCCAGCCTCAATGCCTTTGGGGTCTTTCTCTACCAATTTCTCACATCCAGAGACTGTGAAGATCAGTTTTTAAGTCTTGCCTTAAATTTGTATTCCTGACCTATTCTCAGTTGGTCAGTACTTTGACTAGGCAATTCTGACACATATATTTGCTTTGATATAAAAGTTTTACATTGCAACTCTGGCTGTGTGTTTATGTTGTTGCATAGGAAAGTGGAGCACTGCTCCAATCTCTAGGTTTTTGTCCTGTGTTTAATTTTGTAATTATTAAGTTATCAGTATTTAAAGGGAAAAGGCATGTTTTTTTTCCAACCTAAACATATTTTTTGATCAGTCCCACTAGAAACATATCAATTTATGTGTCAAACATAAATTAAATATTGTTTGAATGTTTATCAACCCCAACTGTATTTATGTGTTATGTTGATTTCAAGTCTTTGATGTTTTGTTGAAGAAACAAAGGAGCTTGGTTATTTATGTTAAATTATTGTATGTTTGTTAAAGCATTTAAAAAAATGATATGAGCTTTTAGATATCTCAGGTGTAAAATGAGCATAATCAGAACTGGTCCTACTAGTTCTTATGTTACAAGAAATTGCTTAAACTTATGTTTTAATGATTTTTAAATCACATTTTTTTCTTATGATGTAATATTATATAATGCAAATGATTTGGAAGACTTAAATGGGAAACACCATTATATGTGCAAGTTAATTCCAATTAGCAAGATCATCAGTTCTATAGCTATAAATGGTGAAAAATACACTGAAATGTAATTTATTTGTGTTTTGTCATATTTTCTCTGTATTCATCAGCTGGATGTAAGGGAAATTATAATTTCAAGGCTCATCATACTTGAAATTATAGACTTCCCAATGTCCTTGTTCCCCTTTAAAACAATTGAAATGTGACTGTTTTCTCTGTGTATTTTTTTTTCCAGCGCTATGAAGTGTACTTTTAATGTTTCTTAAATAAATATTGCATAAATCAGAGTATTTGTGACAAGTTTACTTCCTGTGTTCTGAAAAATTCATAATTGGACATTAGTATATAATTCTAAACATCACAAATATCCATGAATATAAGAGTATTTATTTATGTAGTTATTTATATATTTATTAGTTCTCATCACTTCTGATCCTTCCCTCAAGAGATCTTCTCTGAGCTATTATTGCCGTCTAAAGAAATGCACCACTCCAGACCAAAAACAACAAATCAGAGTCAGGAGGAGGGTCTTTACGCTGTCACCAAACTTCATGCATTGTTGATATAGCCACTGATATTATCAGTGGCCATAATTAGTCTGAACATTCATGACTGGCTCTGCTGACTTAGAGAAGTTGTAGCAGTAGCAGAAAACAAAGGGAGTAGTGAGAAGGGGATGAGCAGCACCACAGAAGATTGTGACTGACAGCGCAAAGACCCGCCTCCTGGTTCTGATTGGTTGTTTCTAAAACTGGGAGCACTGAAAGAAAATTATTTGTTTCATACCATACTATCACGACATTGTTCAACAAATATGCAAAAGGTATATATTGCAGCTTTAAGCACTTAAATTACAGGAAAACATTTACCAGGGCGATCATTGCAAACCTAATTTTCATGGAATGCATATTATATAATCCAGTAATGAAACATCTCAAAGAGGCAGTGAAAAAAATCATAAATTAAACATATAGCTGAAAATCGTTTTGGAATGAGTATACGCAAAATAAAAGATCAAGTCATGTGATTTTTGAAAAACACAAATTTCCTAGATTTTTTCTATTAATATTCTGTCTACACTCCAGTCCACTTGGTGGCGGTAATGCACCTATATAGTTGTCTTCCAACCGCCACAAAGCACCTTAAGAAGAAGAAGAAGAAGAAGAAGAAGAAGAAGAAGAAGACGAAGACGAAGAAGAAGAAGAAGAAGAAGAAGAAGAAGAAGAAGAAGAAGAAGAAGAAGAAGAAGAAGAAGAAGAAGAAGAAGAAAGTAAGTGTAATTCCTCTATCTACCAGTAGGGGCGCTGTTGAACAGTGTTTACTGACTGATCATATGACCACTGCCTGTGTGTCCCAGTTCCCTTCTTTCCCCCCTGCTGCTGCTGCTGCTGCTGGAAAACGCCACATCTGACAGGGACGGAGAGAAAGAAAACCACCACAGGGCAGCGTGATCGGCGACATCAAGATGCTGGCGCTAATAAATCGGCTTTTGGACTGGTTCAGGTCCCTGTTTTGGAAGGAAGAGATGGAGCTGACACTGGTTGGCCTGCAGTACTCTGGAAAAACAACATTTGTAAACGTGATCGCTGTAAGTCCTCAGCGGCTATTACTACTAGCTACTTTTGCTAGGTTAATGCTAACACCTTTAGCCTTTTTAATGGGGTGTTAGTCACCCAGATTGGGCAAGGACTAAGTGAAACTCGGTGTTTTTTGGCTTTACAGCTGTCACTCCGTTGCCTGTGCGAAATCAGTAATAAACACACCTGCGCTAGCCATGCTGTTGTTGTTTTGTCAACACCTCTGCTAACTAGTTTGCAGCTTTTCGGCTCTTGTTAACTCTTATTACTGTACATGCTAACCTCTCTTCCCAGTCGTTTGTGGTTTTCGTCACCTTCGAGCTGTGGGAAATTCACAGAGCTGTTTAGAAATTTTCTATCACCAGGAAGTTGACAAAAACATGTCGACTGTTGCAAGAATTGCACACAAACAGGATGGATCCCACAGTCATGTGAAGACTTCTAGAGTAAGTGTTACTGTTGTAACAAGTCAGCAAGAGCGACGTGTGGTTGCCATTCACACCATGAGACGGTGAATTAAATAAATGTCACAGTTTCATGACCCTCTATATAATCGGATGAATATGCGGAATTTTGTAAAAACAACATAACAGCTTGTCGTTTCTTTGTTATGCCTATATTGATCCAATTTAACTTCCTATCTTGCACAGAAATCTTTAGTTATTAACAGGACCAAAACAAATGGAACTATTTTGATATACTTCGGTTACAGTTTTCTTTTGCATGTTTGAGAAAGCCTCTCTTATGCAACTTTTGCAGAGATTTCTCAAATACTGGTTGCAGCTTTTGTGGCAGCTGATGTTGTCTAATCCAGGGATGCGCTAACTTTTTATCACAATTGCCAAATCTGGAATAAAAAGGAGCCCCACCCAAAACAGATTTTCTTGTATCTTCATACAGACCTATATTTTAACACTAGTATAAGGGTCAGCACTCTTTCAGTTCGTTTTCGTATAACTTAGAAACCAAAGAAGCACAAACACGATTCTGTGTATGGAGCTTGTAGCTCCATACATAGATTGTGTGCTGCGTTTCTACTCAGATGTTTAATTTGGAGGAAGTAAATGAATAATTGTCCTCTATTTGACATTCCAGGTGAGAAACTGAGATTTCTCATCAAACCCTACCTCTAAATTCAAGATGGCAGCCTTGCAAATGAAACTTAACGTTTCATAAGACTGTAGATGTTTTATTTTGAAACTTAACAATTTTTTCAGTAAGGAAAAAATCCAAAAGAAAACTGCTTATTTGTGCCTATTAAATGTCACTATTGTTTTGTGAATGGGTTTCTGCAGTGTTTCAAAGTAAATAAATGCAGATAAGTACAGTTTTATTGTACGGAAGCACAAATGTGGAAGTTTGGACTGATGGCCAATATTAATATTGTTGTTATGGCCGTAAACTGTCACTAATATCTCTGTTTCCCTACCTGGTCAATAAAATGAAAATAACTACAAAGCTAAATTTTATAACATTTGTGCTGTTTTATTTATGAGATCAATACTGATATGTCAAAAAATGACTAAAATCATTTGTTGATACAAATATGTCTTGCATCCCTAGCTATTACCTGATCATTGATCATATGAAAAGGCAAATCTCACTGGTTTTTGAAATTGGATTTGGTACACGGATTGTTTGAGTTCAATACTAGCAATTTGATTTCAGAGGACAATGAATCATTAGCATAACATCCAGTTGCACCTGTTCCTTGTCTGGATCACTTTAGTGTTGCATTCTTCTCAGTGCTACCTTTTTTAGATGTATCTTGAGCAGCTCATTAGAACCTTGTTGCTTTGCACTGTTGCCTCGTTGTAAAGGCCCTAAACTTTGCCTTAAAATATTGGGTTGAAATCCCGGTTAGGGTATTTTTTCTTTACAGATTCCAGGTTCGCCAGATTCTCTCCTTGTTCTAAAAACAAGCATGTTAGCTGAATTGGCCACTGTTAATTGCATGCGCACATATATGCGGCTTTTTTTCCCCTCAAAAGTTTCCTCATTTATTTCTCCATCAGTTCTGTCTGCGGAGCAATTGAATTCTATTTTACACAATGAAAAGGATTTTTATTTAGAGGGTCATTGCACATTGTGATGATGGAAAAGAGAGAGTGGTTAGTAAAGTATGTTAACTGCGTTATCTCAATTTTCAATTCGTTTACCTCTTATCACATTTACGATTTTATAATTGCTTCCCCTAGTAGAAAAAAGCAAAACAGGAAATTTCTAAACAGAATTAACTTGTTAGTGAAATTCAGCAAATTAAAAAAAAATGTTTTGTTGCATAAAATTTAGATGAGGAAGCCAAAAGATGGCATAACGTGTTAGATACTATCAGAATCTTTCTGCATTTGCTCATTGTCAGTAAGTGCTAAGCCTTCATAACCAACATGCTAACCTCACACCTCCGTCTTGTCTTGTAGCTGTAACTTCTCGTCAGCACTGCTGACATAATTAGGTAATTAAATCAGTCTTTTCTCAGTAAAGCCACAGCAAGACAACTCATTATACTAGCTAGCATGCTGTTAGCAAACATGAAATTGGCTGGCAAATTACTAGATTTGGCTTTATTGTCCAGAATTGTGTGCATAAACAAGGAATTTGACATTTGTTTTTCATACTCAGTGCACAGACATTAAGTATAAATATTAGAAGAAATAAAACGAGGGATTAAAGAAATGGTGTGTATGTTCAACCGTTTTTTGTGTGTGTAAAGAACAAGAATAAAAGGAAAGCAGGTAGTGGTGGCTCAAACATGCTTATTTTGTTCACAGCAGAGAAGTTGACTAATCAAGCTCTTTGAGGCAGCTTGTATGGATGCCCAGAAGGGTCAACAAAGTGCAAAACTCACAATGTAACAATGAATGCCAAAACAGAAGACATGATTAAAAGGAAATTATACCAACTTAGAGTGACTTCTGTTGTGGCTTTTATTGTTGTGTTGTGAATTTTGCATTTTGTTGACCCTTCTGAGTCACCATAGGCATAGGGGAAGAAGTTTTTTTCTTGTGTGGTTTTAGTTTTTGCAAAGAGCACTTTGTAGCACTGATGGGAAGATAATTGTCTAAACATTGCATCAACATAATCTGTCATTTTAAGACTGTAGATGTTTTATTTTGAATATCACTAACTGTTATCTACTGTTGGCTAGCATTCTTTTTGCAGCTTGTGAGGTTCTACTTGTATGACAGTCAATGTAAGCATGATGAGCTCTAGAATAAGAGTTTGGGGTCTGTAGCAACATGCTAATATTAGCTAATGTTAGTGTTACCCAATTAAGCAATTTTTTTTCTCATTATATTTTAGCAAACATTAGTTCTAGATTCCTTAAAGGCTGCAAAGCTGTTGCGTTTTGGGCTCAGCTCTGCAATGAAAACGTTTATTAGGTCGCTGCTGGGTTGAATGCACCAAGTGAGAGACACCATTATGATTTCTTTGGGGTTTTCTGACTAATGAATAATTCTTGTTTTCCTGTAGAAAATAGCAAATAGTGGCCATTTAACCTTTTTTTTTAATTATCTTTGTTCTGAAGTTTTAGAAAAAAAGCTAACATTTGAAAACAAACTTGAGGAACTGGTGTTGTAATGTATTCAGTCATTTTAGCCATTTGTAGGTCAGATTAACACTGTCAATTATTTGCAACTGAAAGTAGGTTATTGTAGACCTCAGATACACAGAAAACTCTTCAAAATAAGGAACTAAGAATGCTTGTTGCCTAAAGCTGCAATCATCACCACTACCTTAAGAAACATAAGTGATCACCAAAGATTTGCAAATTGATTTTTTTTTTTACTATTTATGCTTAAATAACTTTGCAATTTGTATTGTACTCTACAGGTTGTTAGGAGGGAAATTTGTTTGGCGGTTGAGCATGACTCTGTTCCCTCCTTTATTTATAAAGGCTTAAAAAACCAGCCCATGTAACCAGTGACGCATAGTTTTGATTTCATGAATGGCTGTGGTGGGGGTGGCTTCTCCTCCTCTCAGTCATAAGACTGCTGAACCACTTGGCTTGATCAGGTGACTCCGGGAAGTCATGTGCTGTGAACTCTGTGTATCAGAGTTGTACATGCAGTCTTACTTTGCAAAGAAATCAAAGTTTAAGGAGAATAAACAAATTTGAACATAAAGTAGCTCACAGTCAGTTGTTTGTGCCTTCGGTTTATAAATACAGGAATTCAGGGGGACATTTTCTGTTCTCATGTCTTCATTTGTTTTTCAAGAGGAAATGTTGACACATGTTGCATTAGATTGCAAAAAGTTTCATCTTCCTACAACAGTTTATTAGTTGTTCCTTCTCTACGGGAAAAGTTATCTTCAGAAACTTATATTAGCTGATGTAATTTCAAAATGAAATACTACTATCCCTTATCCAAATTATAGTTTGAGTTTATTTTAAGACGAGTCATATGTTATGTTACCCATTTCATTTGTCATTTGTAAAGAGTCATTTCCTAGTTTCTAGAAGTTGCGTTTTCATATATTAGCACTTAATTCCTTTTTTATTTTGTGGTAACTTTAACAGCATAAACTTACAAAATTTCCAGGTGTAATCGTTGCTACTGGTGCATCCCCATTAATTAGACTTTCTTCACGTTTATGTGAGTTATTTAAATTAACGAGTGAAATTCATACATATTTCTTTACACACATAGTGATGCATTCAGTAGTTTACTTTTTGTACATTTGATACTTATGGTTTGCAATTAATAAAACCAAAAATTCAGTTTGTCTGAAAATCACAATGCGGCATAAGTTCGTAAAAAAGAATTTTAATGTGGAAATGCTTTGACCTACATAATCATGAGAAAAACTACACTTCAGAAAGAGGGTAAGCCACAAAATGTCAGTGCTAAAGAAGCTGATGTTATATCCAGGTATACAAAAAGAGAGTTGAGGGAAAAAGAATGCTTGCATAAACAAATTGGAATAGAGCCACAGGCTGGCATTGTGCATTCATGCAGTAATTTATGCAAAGGATACTGTAGAAAACATGAGTGTATTTTTGGTAAGGGGTATTAGAAATCCTTTGTTTTTCTTTGGTTTGTAATAATCAACTTCTCTAAGAAACTAAACTTTGGGTTTTCATTATCTGTAAGCCATAGTCAGACAAGTTAAACAAAAGCTTGAAATATATTTGTGTGTGTGTGTAATAAATATTTCTGAAATTGTTTTCAATTTATGATGTAAAGTACTTAAATTAGCTTTAAAATTGATCATTTATTGGGATGCTGATGCTAATGTGTTTTTTTTTTTATCACTCCACTAAAGTTGTGGTTCTCATAGCTTTTGATTTTCTCATTTCATTTGATAGGAAAGCTCACAAACTACCATTATCAATACATATTTGTGAAGATACGTAGCATACAGAAACAGTGAATGAAGGAAGAAGCATAAATAATTAATTTCACCTTTGTGCTTTTCCAGTCTGGTCATTTCAGTGAAGACATGATCCCTACAGTCGGCTTCAACATGAGGAAAGTCACTAAAGGAAATGTCACCATCAAGGTTCAGCTTTATTTTATCTATTGTTAATAGTCACTTCACTTCAAAATTTTTTTAAATATTTTGTGGAAAAACTAGTCTTTTTCCCCAAATGAAGAAGTGAATATCCAGGGACTTTGCTGTTCTTTCTGCAGATCTGGGACATAGGAGGGCAGCCCAGGTTCAGGAGCATGTGGGAGAGGTACTGTCGGGGAGTTAATGCTATTGTGTGAGTACCCAAACTGTTTCTCTGGTTTTAGTTAAATTAGGGACAGCTTAAGTGACACAAATGTGTTACTTTCTTGCTAATGATGACTAAAGCAGTTTTTTTTTCATACGTACGAAACTGAAGGTACATGGTTGACGCTGCAGATCGAGAAAAGGTGGAGGCCTCCAGGAATGAGCTTCATAACTTATTAGACAAACCTCAGTTGCAAGGAATTCCTGTAAGTGTCTCCCTCTAAGCAGTTCTGCAGTTATGTGTAATTTCCATACCAGTTACAGAAAACTTTGTGGCTTTATTTAGATTAATCCCTGCAGTTTCACTCTGCAGTAGTAATGTTGTTTTTCCTCCTTTCTCTGTTTAGGTTTTGGTTCTTGGCAACAAAAGGGATCTCCCCAACGCTTTAGATGAAAAGCAGCTCATTGAGAAAATGTGGGTATGAGTAATACAAAAATAACGTGCAAAAGTCTGAAATTGATTCAGCTGAAAACATGCAGATTCGAGTGGTTTAACTGTGTTTAACTGCCCAATTATTATTGTTTTTTTAAGACCTGCAACATTTCAAACATTTTTGTCATGCTGACAGGTCTTGCCTAAGTTCCTCATCCACATTTCTTTTAAACTGCAGCTGTTATCCTTTGTGCATTACTGGCTCCATCTAGTGTCAAGTTCAAAATATGCACGCATCTCCCAGACAACGAATAAACTAGGGAGAGGATGTGTTGTCATATATGTTCACACCCTTGTTTCTATTTGCAGGAACCTTGCAGCTATTCAGGACAGAGAGATATGCTGCTACTCCATTTCCTGCAAAGAGAAAGACAACATTGGCAAGTTGCACTTAATTTCTGTAGTGTTGTTCTATTGAAGCATTGTGCTTACAGGTATTTAGACTGCAGTTTTATTTCCACCTGTAGTTGAAGTTAAAATTTGGATTTCTGAAGAATATTAAAAATTCATAAAACAATTTGATATAGGTCTTAAATTTAGTTCCTTAATATGCCCGTCACTTCTTCTGTAAACCTTTTTATGTATTTTTTAATTTTGTTAGTGCGAAATTCGTTTGATAAATGTGTTGTGGTGCTGGATTTAGTAATTTCATGCTGTCACACTCACCCTTTCACCTGTAGGAGGATTCTGCTTTTTCAACAGCGTTTTTGTAGTTTTATTAAGCATTTATACTCAAAAGGTTTTGTTGTGGTATTAAGAATTACATATTAGTTGTTTATAAAAACAAAGTTGTTTTTGTAATTGATGTGAGCCTCAAATTGATATAATGGTGGACAGTAAAAGTCTTTAATTTAACTTATTAAAATTTGTAGAAACCCTATAAAACTTTGGCAGCAGTCTGGTAGATGACATATGTGCTGCAGTTCTGACCAGTATTTAAAATTTACAGTGATGATGCAGCAGCTGAAAGCATAATTTTCATACATATAATCAATTTGCTTTTTTCATGTCAAGTTTTAACTGTTCCTCAGTATTGTGCACCGAGGACAAAGTCTAGACCAGAGGAGTTCAAATCCAGGCCTTGAAGCCTGGTGTCCTGCACCTTCTGGCCCCATCCACATGGACATGATTTTAGGTGGATCTGAAAAATGTTTTAGTCGTTTAAGCTGTACGTCAACACAGATTTGGTGTCTTGGAAGACCAGAAATGATCATTTTTTTGAAACTGGATTCCAGAGTGGATAATTTTGAGAACGTTGGTTCAATGTGTTCCTTGAGCCACCTCTTTTTTCTTTTCTTTTTTTTAATTTTTTATTAATGACGCTGAAGCTCCATCTCTCTCTATCCCCCATGTGGCTCACTTTCACAAATATTGTTTTTTTTTGTGTTTCTCTAGCAGTGTTAGAGCGCCACCAATTGGTCCAGAATATCAACTACATCATTTTATTTGGTGCTACACATTGCAGTGTGGATGCACATTTTCCTTAATTGTTTGCAAAAACATACTGTGTTCGTCTCATGTTCATAGGGCTTTAGATGTGTCTTCAGCACACCTTAACCAAATAATGAAGTAATTAAAATGATGCTGAAGAACTAGACTGCTTTCTGAGGAGGTAGTTCAGCCATTTTGATTCAGGTGTGTTGGACTAGGAAGTTGCAGGACACTAGATTTGAAGACTCCTGGTCTAGACTCTCATACTTTACAAGTCTGTCTGCAGTTAGTTTTTCAAGCATGTATTTATTATCCTTAAAAAGTCACTTTAAGCTCATGCTACTGTTGTAGTGAATGGAAGGGAAGTCAAATTATTGATATACTATTATTCATTTGGCTCAAGCATTGTGGAAAAAAAATAATAATAATAATAATTATATATATATATATATATATATATATATATTCTTGTTTCTAAAACGGAGCCTGTCTTTCTCTCAATTGCAGATATCACACTTCAATGGCTCATCCAGCACTCCAAGTCTCGCAGGAGCTGAATACTGCATTTATTTTCACTTCTGTATTTGCCATGTTGCTGTCATGTCACACTCTCACTACCGCGCAATTTCACTTTATGTACTGCCCTGTTATGCTTGCTTCTTACTTCTTTTTTTTCCCCCAGTGATTCTTTCACAAACTCATAATGCACTACTTAAACTTCTGATTCGAGGTTTAAAGAAGGAAATTAACATAATACGTCAGGTGAAGCTGTAATTTACAGAGAAAAAGGAGACTGATTTTTCAGTGACCTTTTCTCTCGCAAGCATTATCCAGGGGATAGCTACGACAGTGGGTATAATAATGCACACCCTCAGAGAAAGGTGTTTATTTTGTCCAACAGACCTCACACAATGGGAAATGTTCTTCATAGGCGGGTGGGTATTATGCCAGGATGTGGCTGATTTGGACCTCATTTCTATCGTGCTCTGTTCCTGTGAATGTCCTCGATGACTGTCACTCTTCGCTTGGATCAGTGCACGTCTTTTTCTTTTACAAAATTCTGCATTCTTTGCATTCAATTTGAGCAGATCTGTACAAATATCTTGCTAGTATGATTTTTACCAATGTGGGATGTGTGTGTATGAATATATGATTCTATTTAAAGTCTGAATGTACCAAAAGTAAAAAAGCTGTACAGGCTCGTGTGGTTCATGTTGGCCTCGGTGTATAGTCTGATGATGTCTTCTGTGCTGCTGAGAGAGTGGCAGAAATTAAAGTGCCTTGTGCAGCGTCTCTCTCTCCTCTGAACAAAGCAGCATGTAAGGTGGGCCTACCTTCGTAGCGCCACAAACGACTTCACCTCAATGTGTTAGAAAATAAAATGGCATGCTTTTTAATTTAAACCTGGTTGTGTTTATATGCTTTGATTTGCTTTTAAAGTATAGTTTTAGTGTAATTTAACCTAAACACTTGGATTTTTATATCATTTAGGTTCTGCTTATCTTTACAAGTGTTTTTAAATACTATAGTTGGAATATAATGCTCTGAAATAGTATTTGGTTTTTGCTTCTTTTTTTGTTGTTGTCAAAGTTGCATATTTCAGATGAATACACGAATGCTAATAGTTCATTAGAGACATCCAGTGGAAACACAAAGGCAGTTTTCAAACAATTCAAGATTCAAGAAAGCTATCCAAAACCAACCTGGATATTTTAGTAAAACAAGATATGTAGTAATTTTGGAGGAAAGATATTTGTAAATCATTTCAGGCCATAAACAGAAAAGGGTTTTGTAAGTTTGCCTTATATACAAAAACCATACAGCTGTCCATGTTTTGTTTTGGCAGATATGGATATATTTGAAAATGAATATATATATTTATTGTAAGTATAATGATTTATTCATTTATTGGGTAGCCCATATACACAGTTTGATTTTGACCAGTCTGATTGACATAACAGTGAAGCGCACCATTTGCAAAATTGTCTAACGTTCAGTCCTTTTAGATTTAAATGCAACCAAATAATGTTTCGGCTTTTGACAGTTTCACTCTTGTGGCTCATTTTTATTGGTGCGTTGCACCAGAGTGCCACGAAACTCAACAGGAGGATTGACAGCTCGCCATCAGCCAATCAGCAAAGAGCCCGCCTTTCAAAATGAATAATAACGAGAACGATTAGCCAATCGCATCACCGGATTTGGGATGGGCTGGTTTGTTGACAGGAAGTGCGTGAGGAGGAATCCCCACCGTATGAACCTCCGAGCCTGTAGTTTAGACTGACAAACAGCGGTTGTGGTGTTCAGATATACCTCGGAGGTAATGAGGACTTGGATTATGTACTTTAAGACCGACCTGGGGCAAAGATGCAATGGAGGTCAATAGTAGTGGGTCTGGTGGTCCTGAGACTCTCTGTAAGCTGGGTTCTGTGGCTAGCTTTCGGGCTGGGACCTGAGATTAGCTCCGGGTTCAACTTCCACCTCGGTTTTAATTTGCACAAATTGGACTTGCTGTTCCGCGAGGAAAAGGAAGCCGACCCGAGCTCTTGGTCCCAAAGAATCCAGGGTCACAGGTATGACGAGACGGCGACCACCTGCGCAAAGATCGGGGAGGATTCCACCAGGAGGTCCTACTTGAACCTCTTCGATGGCAACAAGGACGAGTACGTCCGGAGGTATAGATCCTTTCCTGACACGCTGAGGGTGAAAATGAAAGACATGGCCAAAGACATGTTCTACTTTGGATACGAGAACTACATGAAATATGCCTTTCCAGAGGACGAGCTGAATCCCATTGATTGCGAGGGAAGAGGTCCAGACGTGATGAACCCGTGAGTCACTCTCTGAACTGCCCAGTCCTGGTCCTTCTGTTATTTTAAATAAGCTGAGATTTCAATTTGTAGTTTGTAAGCAAATCAGCTGGCCCAGGCAACAAGAAATGTCATGGTTCACACACAACATTCATTGACCGTTCCAGTGTTTCCCAACTCGGGCCGTGTGAGTACACTGACCTGCATGTCTAAGATATTTCATACCTGACTCTTAAGGCATGAATTACCTCAGGAGCTTGTGGTCACTTTATGTTGAAGCTTACAAATTTAAATCAGGTAGGTTAAGGCAGAAAAACTTGCTGGACCAGGACTGGGAGACACTGACAACGTCTTAATCCAAAGCTCAACAGAACACAGGGGAGCTTTTAAATATATATTGTCTATATTCTATTTATACACACAGAAAAATATGTATACATTTTATCCCATATTATCAGAATCCTAGCTACAGCAAGTTTGTTCATTTTGTCCACCCAGCGCCCTCCATATGGTACCCTAGATAAAGACTTTCAGATTAAATATTTTAAACTTAATTACGTTTTTGTTAATTCTGTTTTAACAGCCTAAGTAGACAATATAGTGGAGCTGGTAGCCTAACAGTTTCCAACCAGATTTGCTCTACAAATGCAGACAAGCAGAATGAAACTTCACTTGTTGAACAATTGAATATATTGAATTAAAAGGCAAAACAGACAGTAAAACAGGCTGCCAGAGATTGAGGTAATAAAGTGGACAGACTGTAGTAACTCTGAAAGCAATAAAAAAAAAAAGACCATCACACATATCAAATATGAAATTAAGGAACATTTTTTTTTATTTCTGAAACTGTTATTTGAGAAAAACTGACAAGTAGGCGTTCCTAAAACAATATAATTGCGTTTCACAGATTTCTGTTTTCAGGCAAATTTAATGTTAAGCTGATAATTGATTGTTGTATGAACAGCGTTTTTGTTTAAAATGAAGCTCACATTAATTGTAGTTATTTTTAAATACAACTTAAATAAATTTAAAAATAAGTTATATTTGAGTTATATTCGTTTCAATTAAGAAAAGATTCCTTTACTGTCATTTAACTTCTATGAAAAGTATGCACTGTGTAATACAAAGTTAAAATAATCTACTACATAGATCCATACATATATGTTTTTAATGAACAGTTTTACAAAAACATCTCAGTTATTTTTAACCAAATGTAGGTCAGATTACATTAGAGAGTGACATTAGAATGAAAGCAATATCGCTAGAGACAAGTTGCAGCTGAAATGAAGATAAAACTACTAATCCGTTTTAATAACAAGATCATTTTGTTTCCAAATCAGCTGCGTGTTTTCCAAGATGAAGCAAACTGTAACTTTGGAGACCTGATAAAACAGATTAGATGTCTTCCTCTAACATTAGATTATGTGTAACCATCAAAACTGCTCAGCAAAAAGTACTTTCTGTTCTGTGGTGTCATAAGAAAGCTTTCCCACTTTTACCTGTTTTTGTTCTAGGTCGAACATCAATATTAACGACGTCTTGGGGAACTATTCACTCACACTCATTGACACCTTAGACACCCTGCTGGTAAGTTAGCTTCCACCTGGTTTTTGTATTGTTTATCGCAGAAAATCTCCTTGAGGAGATGGTAGAGGTTTTGATCTTATGCAGCAGAAAAACAATATATGGAAATACAAAACTGGGATATAAATCAGAAGTCTTTCTGGTCTTTTTGCATAGAAAATGACCTTTTTACACACATTGCTAGACACAAGTGGTATGTTCTGCACCATGATGGTTAACACTTCCTGAATAAGTTGTGGGTCATCTACTGCTCTCAAAATTACCAGTTTTTGAATTAGTTATGTGTTAGTATGTCAGCCTAAAGGTTGGCAATTGAGAGCTCTCCTTTCAGCCAGCTGCAGCAGCATTCACAATCTTAAACAATCCAGAAAGATAACGCAGAATACGCTGTGGTTAAACTGGGTGTCTTGTTTCACCAGGTGCTCGGCAATGTGACAGAGTTCCAGAGAGCCGTCAAACTGGTTATAGATACCGTGTCTTTTGACAAGGACTCAACTGTGCAAGTCTTCGAGGCTAACATCAGGTACAAATGTTACCTTAGACATGTCCAAAAACTCTCCAGCTTGTGATCAATTTTAAAGTTTTCCTCTTACTGCAGTTTAGAATCGCAAATATTAAGTTTTCTAGAGGCTCGCTAATGCATGTTATAGAGCAATTATCTCAAATACAGCTCGTAAGATGCTATATATGATAGCTCGCATCACATATAGCTCATTGCCCACGGGCATTGGGTCATTCTTTTCTGTTCTGCTCAACATGTTTTGTCCAGTTTTCAATTATAAAGCTTTGACTAATTTTACTCAGTTCCAATTTCTCTTCAAGAACTATGTTATATCGTTACAAGGACAGTGTTAAATATTTTCTTTTGAGCTTGGTATGAGTAGTAGTTAATTGTCTACATTAGAAGTAGAGTAGGAATGTTATAAATAAGGGCCCGAATAGTGGCTGTCAGCTGGGGTTTTACTCTCATTTTCAAACAAAAAATGACTGTAAAATTAAGACATTGTAGCAAAAACAGCAATACAATCACGTTCATTCTGCAAATATTAACTACATTTATCTTTATGGGTATATACAGTATATATATTAATACTGGTCAGGGCTGATCAATCAGTATGATGCTGGTCAGCAATCAATTTCCTCGTGCATCTCCAATGATATAAAGCTGCACATTTACTGAAAAAAAATGCTGTAGCTGTACTTCTTTGTAAGACTGATACAATTTTGCAGCTACGGTGTTAAAGGCGTCTCTTAGTTCTTTTTTAATCTTTGAAGGATCCTTGGAAGCCTTATTTCAGCACACATTCTGCTGACTGACTCCAAGCACCCATTCGGAGAGGTGGGCTTCAAAGATTATGATAATGAACTTCTGCATCTGGCTCACGACCTGGCTGTGCGCCTGCTGCCTGCTTTTGAGAACACCAGCACGGGCATTCCTTACCCCAGGGTGAGAGAGATCACTCTTTGATTACAAAGTAAGTCATCCCTCTTCCATGTGCGAGGTCAGGGCTGATTGTTTGTCGGTGTCCTGCATGCAGGTGAACCTGAAGACGGGAGTCCCTCTGGACAGTGTCAATGAGACGTGCACCGCAGGAGCCGGGTCCCTGCTGGTGGAGTTTGGCATTCTGAGTCGCCTGATTGGGGATTCAACGTTTGAATGGGTGGCGAGGCGAGCCGTCAGAGCTCTGTGGAATCTGAGAAGCAATGAAACTGGTCTGCTGGGTAAGTTGGGGTGGAGGAGTTTTAATTTCACTTTGCCTATTGATTTTCTTTTCTTTTCAATACTTGGTTCTCTCCTGTCATTGCCAAAGATGCAAACATTCCTGTTTGGTTTATTTTTGCAGGAAATGTCATTAATATCCAAACAGGCCAGTGGGTTGGCAAGCAGAGTGGACTTGGAGCTGGAATGGACTCTTTTTATGAGTATTTGCTTAAATCCTACATCCTATTTGGTGAGAAAGAGGATTACCGGATGTTTAAAGCTGCTTATGAGAGCATTCAGAACCACCTGAGAAGAGGGTGAGTCCCAAACAGAAAAAAATTTGAGAGGTTGATTTTGTTCATTTTTCAATTTTCTGCATTGTTGAGAGTCTCGTTTGATTGCAGCTGAAATGTGAAAATATCACAGCAACAGGATCTGTGTCTGTCTGGGAATGACCAAAAAGAGGAATTAAAACTGAGAAGTGTTTACAGTGTAGTCATGTATTATATACATTACTTTGTTGAAGTATTCAAACTTCATGAACTATTCTACAAGTTGCAACTCTAAAGTTTTGAGTTTATTATTGGGTTAATAATTTTAGCTGCATTTCTTCCAGTCATTTCCCCATTGCTGCTGGAAGAAATGCACCCACAAAAACAGGTTAAAAAATAAAGCCATCAATAAATTTCCTTCTACTTTACAGCTATGCTCTGCTTTTTGTTGGTCTTAATGTGAGAAAATATGAAAAAAGTCATTGTACTCTAGAAAGTCACTGTGTTTTTTTGTTTTTTTTTAATGTGGAGAAGAATGTTGTATAACTAAATTCTGTGAAACCTTTTCCCTGTGTTGTTCTCCTTCAGGCGCGAGTCTTGCAATGAAGGTGAAGGTGACCCGCCTCTCTATGTTAATGTGAACATGTTTAGTGGTGAGATTATGAACACGTGGATCGACTCCCTTCAGGCCTTCTTTCCTGGGCTGCAGGTGTTTTTTTTACTTTACATAAATATAATCTATTTTTTGTTCCAATAAACTAAAATAAGGTTTTATGTAACTCAAAGGTGCTGAACGGGGATATTGATGATGCCATTT
This sequence comes from Alfaro cultratus, assembly GCA_903066825.1. Lineage (NCBI taxonomy): Eukaryota > Metazoa > Chordata > Actinopteri > Cyprinodontiformes > Poeciliidae > Alfaro > Alfaro cultratus. Next base: position 63,268 of record CAEFZX010002892.1, on the reverse strand, counting down.
GCCTGCATGCTTTCTACTATGCCATCTGGAAGCGCTTCGGGGCGCTGCCAGAGAGATACAACTGGCAGCTCAAAGCTCCCGATGTGTTATTTTACCCTTTAAGACCAGAGCTGGTGGAGTCCACCTACCTGCTGTACCAGGTAATAACTCAGTGACAGCAGTGGTTGTTTGTGGGAGATTGCTTTTTATCAATCGAGAGTAATTTTCCTTACTTTCTTCTCACAGGCAACAAAAAATCCTTTCTATCTGCATGTTGGAATGGATATTCTCCAGAGCATTGAGAACAATGCCAAAGTCAGGTAGTGATTTATGTTGTTGTTACTGATTTTGGACATATATACATATAAAAATATATGTATTTGCTTACTTTACACTTCACTGCTGTGTGCTACTGTCACTGCAGATGTGGATATGCCACACTCCACCATGTTGTGGATAAATCCAAAGAGGATCGCATGGAGAGCTTTTTTCTCAGTGAAACCTGCAAATACCTTTATCTTGTAAGTTTTCAATCTGAGGCATTACTCTCAGATATGCAGGAACAAACATTTATTTTATTTTACTTCATTGTTTCCTAAGGCTTAAGTGCACTTTAAAGACAAAAGTGTAGGATTTGGTGACTTCTTGTGCTAAAATGGAAGACTTGCAACCTTTGAATGACATTTTAAAGTTTGATGAAAAGCAAACTTCATGTGTTAACACACATCAAGGTCTACATATCCTACTATATCAGGACTATTTTGATATATGAATTGATTTGTTGGGGAATTTTATTGTCTTTTCCTCTGCATTTCAGCTATTTGATGAGGACAACCCACTGCACAAATCCGATAACAAATATATCTTCACTACAGAAGGTCATGTTGTGCCTATAGACAAGCGCTTCAGGGAGAAGCAGTGGAACGACTTGTCTCCATGCGAAGAGGGAGCGCTGGCAGAAACAGAAACAAGCAACCAGCCGCCTCCGAGCAACATCAGCAACGTAAGATCATCATCCTCGATTAATTTAATTTGGTCAATGAGTTTGACCAGAAAAAACATTTAGCCTCAAAGTTCATTCTCAGTCTGGAAAAACATAAAACTTGGCTGGAGTGTTTTCCATGCGTGGATCAGTATAGAAAAAGAAAATTAAGTATGTAGAATATTTGTATTTCCAGATGTTAGTTCTCATTTCTTTTTCTTCATCCATCCATCCATCAGTCCATTCATCCATTCTCTATAAATTAAAGTGATTTTTTTTCAGCTATGAATTGTTGACATAAAACGTTGTGAAGGAACTCTGTATTTATTCTCTTTCTTCCGTATCTCTGCAGTGTAACAGGATTCCAGAGGAGCGTCGATATGCTCTGCCATTAAAGAGTGTCTACATGAGGCAGATTGATCATATGGTGGGAGTGTTTTGACAAAAAAGGACAAATGTTGGGACACTTTTTTGACATAAATACATGTAAAACATGTATATGGAGAGGAAGACCTCCTCAGTTCAGAGTCTTTGCACCATCTATTTCTCAGATCTGGATCTAGACAGGAAATGGACAGTAATGAATCATGAGAAGACAAGACTGCATTAAAGTAAAACGTTTTTTGGTTTTAGAGAATGATGCCAACAAAGGTGACAAGTCCAAGGTCAGGGAAATTAGTTTTGATTGTTAGTTTTTGTCTGAACTGAGGTAAAGAGGGTTTTAGACAAACTGAGATATCTGGTCAAGTACTTGTGGGTAAACTTTGCACATATGTGTTTTGATTGAAACTACAGCAGAGCTGAGAGTCTTGACAAAAAAGCATCTTATAATAAGATCAGTGCCATTAACCTCACATTAATTCAGTGCATAGCTTATAAACAAATGTTGACCTTTGAGCAAGCCAATCTCTAAACCTGAGAATCAGTGCCTCTTTTTTAAGTTGATATACTTGATTAGATCAGTGCTATTATGTAAGGGCAATTATTAAAAGAGCTGCTTTTCACTCCAGATATTTTTAATCAAACAGCATTACTGCAATACTCTGGTTTTATTTCTCACAAGTAAAAAAAATCCCCAAACTAGAAAGGCACCAATCAGAGTCTCATGGCAGACTAATACAGATTTTTTAGCCAATTCTAATTTCTCTTTAAGATTTTAAAATACATAGGAACAATGGTCTTGTTTTCTAACTTTGTGCTACGTGAAATCACAAATTATTTATTTTCAGAGCAAATGACTGTGTTGTATGAGAGGCCAATCTCTGTGTTCCCTTAGATAACATAGATTCTTATCTTAATTGTTATATTTCCAGAAACAGCTACATTTAATAATAGCTTGTTTCATTACATGTTTGAAAGCTAAAGGGGACAAACAGAGCAACTTTGCTGTACTCTGGTCAAGCTTCCTGCTCTCCCCCACAGCCTGAATGAACAGCAGTCATGTCTCAATAAGTCATGCAAAATGCTTTGATTTGAAATGGCTCTTTACTTTTTTTGTACTTCCTCTGACTTCAATTTCGACCACCCGCTGATAATAGTTAAACTTCTTCAATCAGTAATGACGTGCACACACCGGGAGAGCTCAGAAACAGATCTGGTTTTTGACTGGTCACCAGTCAGTTCTCTAAAATCTTATTTTGCTTGCCAGTCAAGTTTTTGGTCCATCTCTACTAAAATGCTAATGCATATCTGGGCAGAGCCAGAAGGTCTGGGGATTAAACTGCATTTTTGCCTTTGACTCATGTTTGACAATACTGAGAAAATAAAATATTTAGATAATCAAGTGTTTATCTTTCAAACTTTTAATGACTCTATGTCTTAGAAAGGGCAAATAGAGGCTTTATGCTCCATGAGTATGAGGTTCAGGGCTGACTCTTTAAGTGCCTTCTATTTGTCTTAGCATTTTTGGATGCTATGTGGTGTATATTAGACGCGGATAACATTTTTGAACATATTTTATTGCCACTTTTGATATTGCACAAATGTTTCATTCCATGTTCATCTGCGGTTCTTTTAACCATCACAAGCCATACAATATTTTTTAAATGCTAAGTTTGTATTGGTTACAATTCTGCTGCATTGTTTATGATTTGTACTTGTACAGAAGAGACTGAAGCTGTTTCTTTTAGTGCACTTCATATCTGTCATGTGGTTAAAAACTCAGGGTTTATTAGAAATGCAAAGATCAGTGAATGCTTTTGTAAGAAATAAAATTGTAATGTTGCCTACTATTTTCCATTTTATTATTGTTTCCAACATTTAATATTGTTCACAATACTGAGGTACATTTCTATGCAAAATTACTCAATATAATTTACAAAAGTATTAAATATTAGATACATCGAAATCATCTTTCTGTTGCTGTGTAATTCTGTGCAGTCTTTGTTTAGGTCTGCTTTCCTTTGGTTTGGTCTTTTGTCTGCATTTGTGACAAATACCCAGGTCACGTCTCGCATATTCAGATGTAGCTGTGGCTGTGGTTACACCTAACTCCTCTTTTTCTCACAGATTAAAGTAGAAACTTTTGCATAGATATCTGCGTTACTAACGCTTTCCTTCAGGATGTGACGCAATCACATATAGTTCTCAGAAGTAGTCAAAGATCTTTCAGAACAAGGCAAAAAAGGGCGACTTTGATGCATTGGAAAACAGATGCACATCCCATTCTAGTGAATCTTTTGTGGGAGGCAGATGCAGTGACTTGCAAAATTATTCATACACCTTTTTCATCACATTTTATATCATAACCACAAGCTTTTAATATATTTTAGAGGCCAACTCAAGGAAGCGCATAATAAAATTTAAGAAACTGTTTTATTTTTAAAATGTCTTTCAAGTAGAAATCAAGAAAAATAAACCATGCAGTTGTAATGTGTTTTAGAAGCACCTTTTTTTTTCAGTTACAACTTTATGTTTTGATTATGCCTCAAGGAAAGGCAAATTTACTTGTATAGCACATTTCAACAGCAAGGCAACTCAAGGTGCTTGCAAACTCATAAAATGAAACAAAGTCTAGAATGTTCCAGTTATTATGAATCAAATGCAACTCTAAACAAATGGGTCTGTAGCCTTCATTAAAATTAACTCTGTGTTTCAGCAGTATTTGCGGTTTTATGGAAGTTTGTTCCAGATTAATAGAGCACAAATTTGAATGCTGCTTCCTTCCCTGTGTTTGGTTCTGATTGTGGGATGCAGAGTAGATTTGAACAAGAAGACCTGAGTGGACCAGAAAGGTGATACAATAATATACCATATTTTGGTGCTAAGCCATTCATGGATTTATAAAGTCAATTCTCTAGCTACAGAAATGGGGTGATGTGCTTTATTTTCCTCGTTTTGGTAAGAACAAAAGCAGCAGCGTTCTGGATCAGCTGCAGCTGTCTGACTTGTACAGACGCTGTTGCAGTAATCAATCTGACTAAAAATAAATGCATAGATACATGCTGAGACATTAGCTCTTTTATGCTGAAAACGTTCACTTTTTCTCACATCTAGAGACTTAAATTTGTATCCGTGCTTTGCAAAAGAACAAAGAATCAATGGAAAAAATTAAATCGTGCCAATTTTAAATTCAATTTAAGTCTGAAATTTGACTTGGCCACATTTATACATAAATATGTACTGTTCTAAGCTATTCCATTTTAGCACTTGCAGTTTTTCTCTCAGACATTTGTCAATACAAGACAAAAAAGATATATATACTGTATAAATAAAAAAACTGTAATAACAGCTTATATTTTTGAGTCTAGATCAGTCGGTCATAAAAAGGATTTCCAGGAACCTGAGGTGATTAAAAACAAGACATTTATTCTGGAAAAAATGACACACTACTGAGTTTTCTACAGAAGCTTTAATAAATTTAATCAAATGTGTACATTTTTATATTTCTCTGAATTTCAGTACAGATAAGTTGACATTGCTTTAATTTTTTGACAGGGAGATTCAAATTGGGGTTAAATTAATCTCTATCTTAACAGTTTATAGATTAACAGTATTACAACACACCATTAGAAATCTGATTAATTATGTACAATGGCCCTTTTTCAACTACTGCAATAAAACAAACAAAAAAAAAATCTAATGCTTCTCTCAGAAGTTCAATTTATAATCTTCTGGTGTTACAAATTGTGCTGTTTTGTGTCATTAGAAAAAGCCTTTTCTAATGACAATTAACCTTAAAGTCTAACTGATGCTGAAGTGCAGATGCAGGTGGTGAGGCCATCTTGTTAGCCCTTTAATTGTATGCTGTCTGATTACTTGAGCTTAGAGACACTGCGTCTATTCATGAGTACATCTGAAAAGAAATCAGTTTATGCAGACAAAAGCTACAGATTGCATTTCTCTCCAAAGATGGGCTAATGAGAAAAGTTTGACAAAAAATTCAACTCATCTTAAAATCTGCACGGGATTATTTTCATGTCTCAGTGACAAGGAGTCTTTGGTCGAAGCTACAAGTTTAGTTTTTAACACAGCAAATTAAATGTTATTTTTGTTTTTGCATTCGCTGGTTTGATGATGGCTTTTGATAGGACTGTCTCCATCTTCATTCCCCTGTTTGAATTGAGGAGGAATCTGAGGAATGTGACAGGGCTAAGACACTACCCTGTCAAATAACAGAAACACATGTGTTAGATAGGAGAACAGTTACTCTCGGTTAGATTTGCATGATTTTTAACTCTGCTCACCTTCATTTAGCTTGCTCTGGGCTCTTAGAAGAGACCGCAGTCTTTCAGGTTTTCTTTGATGATGATGTCGGTTACAGCGTCAAACACAAACTTGACGTTTTCTGTGTCTGTGGCGCAGGTCATGTGCGAGTAGATTTCTTTTATATCTCGGCGCAAGTTCAGGTCCAGGAACTGGATTTTGATGTAGTTGCCAGCATCCTCATAAGTATTGGGCCCTGGGCAGGACAATAGGGAGATATAAAAGGTAAATGAATGGCTGCAAAACAGCAGCAATGAAATGAGGAAGTGTTGTAACTTACTTGTAACCAGTTTATCCTTCACATAGCAAGATCACGTTTTGCCAATGATACTGTCATTTAAACATTGGATAAAGAATCTAAGTAGTTTATGAAAATCTCACCATCATACTCAGGGAAGCACATGCTGAGATGGGCTTTCTTGATCTTCTCAAGGAACACATCCTTCTTGTTCAGGAAGAGTACAATGGAGGTGGTAGCGAAGTAGCGGTGGTTGCAGATACTGTTGAACAAGTGCAGACTCTCGTGCATTCGGTTCTGAAAGTAAAAAACTTTTTAAGTGACCCAGATTTTTACTTCTTACCATAAATTATGAGATGGATTGGTCAACTCTGTCTTACCACTTCATCATCCTCCACCAACACCATGTCATAGGCGCTCAGAGCAGCAATGAAGATGATACAGGTGACACCTTCGAAGCAATGAATCCACTTCTTTCTCTCTGACCTCTGGCCACCCACATCAAACATTCTGGATCAAAGCAAAAGACGATTTGCTGTGTGATCATCCGATCAATCCTAATTCCTACTAATGAGCAATAATTTGTAGACTCACCTGAAGTTAAGATCTTTGAAGGAGAATTGAGTCTCAATGATACCAGTGGTTTTCACTCTTGATCGCAGCACATCCTGCTCAGTGGGCACATAGCCTGGTTGGATCAGTCGCTCCAGGTCATTGAGGTAGCTGTGTGAAAATTAAACTCTGTCAGTGGACTTATTTTTATGATTACATGAGCAGTGTTTAAATTTGTTGTTGCTTACTATCCAGCTGAGTCATTGAGTTGATACTCTGAAGCCCTGTCGAAGCAGGCCTGGATGCCAGAATCCTTCCACAGACGCAGAATGATGTCTGACAATTCTTTGGGCATGGTTCCTTCCTCAATGGTATCTGCAAGATGCATCAGTTTCCTGGCATCATCCTGCAGGAAGGACCCAGGTGGACAGTCACATCAATAAATTTAACTTAGAACATTTGACCTATGATGTACATAGACGTGTTGTCACCTGTTGATCGGGGTGGCCGTAGTTAATGTTGAGTGTGTTCATGGCCTTCACGATTGCCATGATGGACTGCAGGGTGTTGCTGTAGATGATGACGATGAACTCCAAGCATTCTTCAAGCGAATAACCATCTTTGTGGATAATTCTGTGGAGAAAGTGTAGCATTACTATTGAATATAGCTTTGGACAGGAAGGAATAAATGCTGCTTAGATACAAAGTTCTTACTTCATCTGTTTGACAATGGTGCTCTTGCCTGATTCTCCAGCCCCTATGAAAGAGAAGAAATCATTTTAGAAGATGTCTTCGCCTATTTTATCAGAATATCCCAACATTTTCTTTGATTTGAAAAGACCTTACATGGAGAACCATTCCCAAAAACTGGACATTGATGAAGCTACCAACATGCTTATCAGGAACTGGTGTTTTTATTTATGTTTGTAAGGTGTTGGAATAACATCTGTTTATCTCAGGTGAACTATATCCTCCAAAAGATGATCCCAACAAGTGAAGCATAATGCTTCTTACTTCAGCCCTAATCTTTTTACTTGACCCTGACCTGTATCACCATAAGGAGAGGATGAAGCAGTGCATGAAACAATGTTTGAAAGAGGTTTATTATGTGTATACTAAGTATTTTCAGATGGTGCAATCTTTAAACTGTCAACAAATATTACAACTCTGAATTATTTCATGCAGCAGAACTACATTTGACTGTATGTAATTTCTGTATTTTATTATCTTATAGAATAAACTCTAACTCTGATATCAACAGACGCTTCCTTTCTCTCATTTAGTTAAAATTCATAAGATGAAAATGAAGGTGATATAATTCGGTTTTGGTTTGTTGATTCAGGGTCAGTGTCCTTCACTGTTAAGCCCTTTTTGTGGAAGAACCTGTTGTGTCAGGATTAATAGGGATTGCCTTGCGTGATTATCTGAGTGTCTTAGCAATTCAGTGACACAGTTTATTAAGCTCTTACTTGATATGTTGCATCTTTTCATGCACAGTTAGAGACTTTCAAGAGTAAATAAAAATCAGTCCTGGAAATTAATTAGGTGTGCTATTTGCAATAATGCATAAACCGACATCATTTGCTTTTATGATGGTTAAATAGGAACTAAAATTGTTTGTGAAAGTCAAGGCAACAATTGTTTTAGGGAAAGATTTTAACCAAAACCTTCCCTGTGAAAGATTTTGGTTTTACAGCTCAACTGTAAAATTACGTTTGAGCTGTAGTTTTACATCTCAAATGTAATTTTACTAAAACACTAAAACCATCTAAGGTGTGAGAATGGCTCTAACCAGATCAAGATGTATTGAAGCCATTGCTTCTAAATCACTCGTCCAACAGGTGTGTCTGTACCTAGCAGCAGCAGCTTGACGGTCCTTGCATCCTTGTCTGCATCCTCCTTCAGCCTCTTCTCCAGCTCCCTGGAGTGTTTGTCCTCGGCACTAGCTCCGGCCCCCATCCTACTTTTCCCGGCTTGGGCCCCTCTGTTTCAAAAGCCAAGTGTCAGGAAAAATGGAAGCAGGTCCCGGTTGGCTGCTCGCCTCCTACTGTCTGACCGGTGCCTTCAAGCACTCAGCTGATGCGCCAACTGCCGGCAGCTGGGGATTGTTTGAGTATTTTTTCCCATCACAGGGAAGGATTTTGGGCTCCCTCAGCCCACCTGACCAGTGATGGCCAATGGAGCACAAGGACAGGGCAGAGGTGTGAAGGGAAGCAGACATACATCACTGTAGGCGTGCTCTAACCTTTAGGGTACTTTGCTGCGCTCAGCGGAAGATGAACATCGGCTCAAGTGCTTATCTCATGCTCTTCTTAGGCTCCTTCAAAAGAGAAGCCCATAAAACTAAAAGAGCTTGGTTCATGTCTTGTTATCAAAAATAAGTTTAGTCTCTGGTGTGACCAAAACAAAAATGAAATCTGATGGAAAACTCATTGTGGTTTTATTTCTGCAAGAGGGATGATAATGTGACTATATTGTTAGAACCAACACAAAATCAGGAAATGCATATCAAGACCATCAACCTGTAGTCCAAATACAGAGACATATGCACACACAAATGCAAAGATGGGTCCAAATATTCCTTATTGGATCCAACAGCCTGAAGGGTGAGTTCTGAAGTGCTTAAAGAGCTTTGCAGTTTCACCAGACAGATCTCATTGACCTAAATCTGAAGCTGGTTAAGGATCCTAATCTACTCACACTTTCAGGTCTGTGTGCACGAAGATACAGTATGAGTGTACATTCCTGATCACAGCATCATATTTAATTACACACTCAGAAACTGTAAAGTAGTGTTATTATTTTGTTAACTCTAGCGCCTGGATCAGAAAGCATCCACAGGATCAAAACATAGAACATCTGCAACTGGGTGTAGATGCAGTATGATTCTAAATGTATTTGCTTTTCTTTTGAGGTAATTTTCTACTTGTGACCCCATTTTGTTTGGATACAATCTTGTCCATTACAAATTTTAAATTCTGACAGGACAGAAAGTGTCATCCTTGGACCAGAGTCTTTGAAAAATAAACTACTGAGTCAATCCCTTGATCCCTGATGGCATCAAATTGACTCCTGAAGTAAATAACCTCAGTATTATTTTTAACCAAGGTATGTCATTTAAATCCCATATTAAAAAGGTTTGAAGGATTCCTTCTTTCACTTCTAGAATATTGCTAAAATTAGAAATATTCTGTCCAGGACTGACGCTGAAAAAGTAGTACTCCCCACCAGGTAATCCATACATTTGTTATTAGTCTAATGTAATTATTTGCAATCAGGAAGTCCACAAAATGCAGCTAAGTAATCATGATGAAATACATATAATTTGATTCATAATAAAGTTGCAATTAGTCTTAATTGATCCTAAATAAATCCTAATATTAAGAAATAAACAGACGTTTCCTGATTCTTTTTTAAATGTTCGATAAAAATCACTCAATATAAACGTCATAAATTTATCCTTTAGATTGATGCAACAATTGGTTAGAGTGGTTCATAATGTTAATATAATTGAAAGTATTTTAATTGCTATGCTAATGCAGAAAAAAGTTTACTATGAATAAATATTAAATATTAACTGCTCTAAATCACCATGCAGACTAAACAAAGGAGAACACTTGTTATTATAAAATATAGAGCTTTAATTTATTAGTTAGCAACATTGATGAGGAAGAAAAGATAGTAGTTTTTACAAGTCATTACGTTACCACAAAGTGTGCTTATTATACAATACCTCACAGACCAGTTATTCAGAGAAAACAGATTCCCATAGTAGAAATATATGCAAACTTGTTTTCTTCCTCTACTTCTTATATCTGACAAGGAGAACTCAAAGATGAAATCAGCCTTTCTGATCTTTCAGCATTTCCCAAAACAAAAAGGATCTGAACTCCCACAACAATAAAAAGACATCCACGTCAACATTTTAGACAAAACACTACTTACATACACTGTACATGCCATGCACATTTAAAATTCACTGTCTGAAGACTGTGGTATATTTTTTTATTCAGGTTTGGCAAATTATCATGATGTTTACTGTGTAAAGGTGTTCATTTCATTAGTTAGTGTGAAGTCTGTGGCACCAGTAATAAAGGATGGCTCTGTACCAGGACAAATAGAGCGGCAGAAGAACATAAAGTACAGCACCAGTCATCATAGCACTATAAATCTGCACACTTGTATAGACTGATTACATTAATTTCACCAATATTTACATAAAATGGAAGGAATGGAAAAAAAAAAGAAACTACAGTGCTGTGAAAAAGTATTAAATTTTTCCTGATCATTAAGCAATTTTGTTGATGTGGATAGCACTGTTGCCTTGGAGCAAGAAGGTCCTGTGTTTACGTCCTGGCCTGGAGTCTTTCTGTTCTCCCTATGCAAGTGGAGGTTCTCTCCAGGTACTCCTAAAGTCCAAAAACATGACTCTTGAGTAAACGGGTTTCTCTAAATTGCCTTTAGGTATAAATGTGTGTATGCATGGTTGTTAGTCCTGTGTGTTGCTCTGTAATGGTAATTATGACCAGTCCAGGGTGAACCTTAACTTTCGCCCTATGACTGATGGGGATATTGCAACAGCAAGCGAGAATAGGCAATGGATTTATGAATATTTAATTTGATAAAGAGAAAACAACTACTCAAAACAAGCTGGCTCTGTGTGACAAAATTAATAACATTGATCTATGTCCTTTAATAAAGTGTAATTAATATATTTATAGCAGGGATAAAAAATTATAAAAGAACCTGTTTAAATGTTTTGATGTAGGCCAGAACATTTAAAAATCATCATGCTCTGAGCTAAAGATATTCAGGGACAAACATTTGTCAATAACTTTGTTATAAAGCCATTCTGAAGTCTTTTGGACTCCAATGAACCAAAGTCAAAGCCAGTATCCACACTTGGAGAAAACATGGAAGAGTGGCTGACCTAATCAATCAGTCATCCAGGAGGCACAAAAACAACATCTAAATCACTACAAACGTCACTTCAAAGTTCAACATTCAATAAAAAGAAACAGACTGTGCCAACATTGCATCCATGGGAGACTGCCAAGGAAAACACTACTGACCCTGCCAAATGTTCTGAAATCCTGTTACATTTGGAATCAAAGTGACTATATTTCAGAAAAGGAACATCCTACAAACATCAAAACACATTGGTAGCAGTGTAAAGATCTGGGACATGCTCAGAACCTTTCTATAATCGATGGAATCAAAGGTTTTACTCTCTAGGAGAAAACCTTTAAAAACTTAAGCTGAAGCACTCGAGTCGTACAACTGAACAATGGTCCAATAGACACCAGCAAGTTCATCTCTGAAAGACTCAAAAATTAGGAAGTTTTTGGGAATATCCTTGTCTAATCTGGATGTAAATCTGACTAGATGATGTGGTAATGTGGCTGAATTCAAACAAAAAGTGTGTCCGAATCTTCTCCACACAGATGTAAAAGACTGATTATATTCATCAAGGGCCAGGTGGGTTGAGATAGATTTTTCCTTAACTTTATCTAAAGTAATCCATAAATGAAGTAACCATTTGAAAAGTGCATGTTGTATTTACTCAGTAGATTTGTAACAGATATTAAAAATTGATTGATGATCAGAAATCTCTAAGTGACAAAATTACAAAGTGAGTAAATACTTTTTCCACAGCATTGTAGTTTATAGGGCGTTTAATATGTTTAGAAACAAACTTTTTCTAAGATTAAAAAAAAAAAAAATCACCAATTTGGCAACAAAAGGTGCTTTCTCTAATATATATATATTATTTTAATCACAGACTCACATTTAGCTGCCTGCTGGAATAACTCATCTCCACAGAGAGAGAAGAGAAGGCAATGTTCTGTTTTCCACTTCTGTTTCATTAAAAGAACCCTTCCTCCAAAGATAAACAGCTTATAACAAGATGCCGAGAACACAACACTGAGATGTGATGCTGACATACAAATAAAAACACTTGGCAGCAACTAGTCATGGAAGAATATGAACGGTGCAGTTTGCAATTGTCACTTTAGGTCCGTCGACCTTCTGTGAAAGAGCTTAAAATTCACGTTCCTGGGAGTTTGTGATGTGCTGTTGCAGCTGCAGTTTGTCGGCATTCCTATCACCATCAATGGCGTTTTCCCTGCTTTATTTACAGTACAATAGTGTCCACCTTTGCAATGACTGTCCGGGTGAGATTACCTAACAAATGCCAGGCTTTTCTGGTGTAATTCTGGATTTAGATACTGCCAGCAGTCAATTGATCCGACATAATTGCAGAGAAATGGGAAGCTTATCCACTCCAGTCCTTGTCTGGACACCGTTAAAGTCCAGAGTAAAAGTTGCTATTTAAAAAAACAAACAAACAAAAAAAAAAACACCAAACAAGGATATTCCCAACATAATAACACAATGTCATAAACAATAACACTAATAATTATAATAACAATAATAATAATATAACAATATTTGCACAGATCTATTCACAAAAACATGTTTTCTAGATAGGTATAAAGAATTACTTTGTACAACCTACAATAAATATTGTGTTTGTTCTTCCAACAGTTACATACAAATGATGCTTTCTGTTGCAGGGTCTGTTAAATGGAGTCATTTCCCTTAAATGGAGGGTTGTGAGGAGAAACTAGAAGGTAGACAAATGGTGCTGTTTGAACGCGACAGGCTGAAAACCCAAACTCTTCATGTCTCAGCTGGATTCGTCTGGTCGTCGTGATGCCGGCGGTTGCGAGGCTTCTTCTGCTCCTTCAGCTCCTTCAGGCTTTTAGCTTTGCCGTCCCCAAGGCCGTCGTCCCCGTGCTGCCAGTAGTCCTTGCAGTACTGGTTGATCAGCCCCATCTCGGGCTGGCTGAGGATGGTCAGCAGGTCCTTGTATTGCCCAACGCTGGGGGTCCAGGCGCTGGACTGAATTTGGGGGAGGGTTGGGTTGCCCGTATCCACCAGGACGTTGTTAACTGTGCGGCTGGAGAGGACCACTAGCTGCAGCTTCACCAGGGTGTGCTTGAAGTTCTTCTCAGTGGACGTGCAGTGGTAGATGCCGCTGTCGGAGGACTGCAGCGAGCGAATTAGGAGGCCCTGATCGGTTTTCAAGATGCGACCCTCTGAGCGAATCTGGAGTGCACAAGGTGGGAAGTTTTACAACTTAAGGAAAGACACGGACAAAGTAGGGTGAAATATTTAATTATTAGTTTAAAAGGTAAATGAATACAATGCTTTCCCAAAGCATTCTTGATAACTAGAATATAAATGTATTTTATTGGGATTTTACACATCTTTGCACATCTACAAGATTTTTTATATTTTTGTCCATCTTTGGAAAATAGCTCTAGCTCAGTCAGACTGGAAAAAGAACATATGTGAACATTTTTTTAAAAGGAATATGCTTTGATCTTAAGTGTTTTCTTGCAACTCTGACTGTATGTTTTGGTTGTTGTGACCCGTTGCCTCAGTCCCCAACTTTTTGTGGCCTTTAACAGGTTTTCTTCCAGGATTGTTTTTAGCTCCAGTCAACTCTGATCAGCTTGTCTGTTCCTGCTAAAGAAAAGCATCCCCACATATGAAGTGCTTGTTTTCCAACTCATATCGCATTTTACATATAGGCCAAAAAGTAAATAAACCTAAAAAAAAAAATCTGAGTCACAAATCTGTGGCCAATTTTGATACCTTATCCAGCTCCTCATCCTATCAGAATCACTAATTTTTGTTTTTAGAAAATAATTTGCACTATTGCTGAAATAAGACTATTAGCATCTAAAATGTAAAAGATCCAGATGCTATTTTTATATGACATCAGTCAACATCTGTTGTACAAGAAATAAAATAAAATGTGATATTTTCCTTTTGTTTACATTACATGCAGAGAAACCAAATTTGTCAAGTAATAGTACTGGAAGAAGAAAAAAATATTTCAAAAGCCAAACATTCTACCTCTACAAATGTAGGTGGGTAAATGAACCAAATTCCTTTCTCCTATAATTACCTCTTTTCTCCTGTCGCTGTTTTCCTTCTGCAGGTGCCACTTCAGAGAGACATGAGGAGAACGAGCCTGGCACTCCAAGAAGGTTGTGCTTCCCTCCACTCCGTACTGAACTGTCTCCAGCGTATTCTTATTTGCTGTGAAACATGTAAGACGTTGCTTAACGCTTTTGTACTGAAAACTGCATCACAAATCCATCCTGTACCACAGAGAAACTTACCATTCGAGTTGTAACCTCTGCACTGGCGGATCGGGTTTCCATACTTTACGTCCTGTCGACGGCTCCGTCTGGGAGATCGAATCAACAGCCGAAAGTAAAGCTTAGCATCAGCATGGTTTTTAAATATTCTGTGCTACAATAATCCACAGAGATAACGTCAGCCTGTGGATGTAAACGTCCAGGCTGTCTTGGTCTCACCTTTTCTGTGAGGCAGAGTATCTGGAGCAGGACTTGCCGTCCCAGGCGCAGTACGGGTCCCGGGCCAGGCAGCAGTCAGCGCAGGCCTCGCCGTACACATCACAGCGGTGCAGAGCCAGGTGGGTCACACCCAGGACAGATCCCACATAGAGTTGTTGCTATTAAAACAAACACAAAAACAGAACTATTGAGAAGCAGTAATTTGAATTTAATTAATCAGTGATTCCAAAACTTTTCAGATTCTGATCCACAACACATTAAAAGAGCTGAGTGTATCAGCATAACCAATAATAATATACCAAAGGGTACAAGGACGACACAAACATCATCAGCAGTCAATATTATTGAAACCTAATTAGGACAGCTGTTTGTTTTTTGTTTGTTTGTTTTTTTAAAACACATTTTAAAGGCAACAATATAGATTGTTTGAATGCTCAAAACAATATATATCTGTGGGTCCCTAATTTAATTAACCAATAAACTTAAACGTTAAATTATTATGAAAAATAAATTCTGCAATATATGTATTGGAGAGTTATTAAAACATTTTAGAGACACATTTTATAGTAAAATGGTTGCAAATACCCCAGCGAATGTCTTTTTCTGACATTTAAAATGTATTTAATAAGTCAGGTTTCTAATGATTTAGAACAGAATAATTTTGGAAGTTAAATAAATCTGATAGATAGCTCCCACTAAGTTAATTGGATAAATAAAATACTTTGGCTCAGATTAAGCTGTATCAGCAAAAGCAAAATCAGTGAAACTAGTGATAACTTACCCGTTTAGATGAAATCTTCATAGTGGTGATTGGGGTGGGAACCTGAAGAGGCAGATGAAATTTTTACATAAACACAAAGTAAGAAAAAACAGGAAAAAAGTTGCCAAACATGTCAAAGCATATAATAGAAAAAATTTTCTAAAATAGCAGAAAATCTCTAACCAAAATTTCCCAAACCTAGGTAAATTATAAATAGAAAAGTAAGAAAAGAATAAGAGATTATACAATAAAGAACAAATTTGCAAAAAATATTGTATGTTTTTTTTAAAAAGAACACACTGTTAAAAAGAAATGAGCAACTGTACACCCTCTTTAAATAATTTGCAGCACAGTATTCTCTATTTGGTAGTCCTTTGAAAAAAATACGAGTGGTCAAAAACTCAATTAGCCAGTCAGATGTCAAAGAAAACTAGAAATCAAAATCGGTCAGGAAAAGCCTGACCAATGCCTTTGTATAAAATAAGAAATAAAAAGGAGATTTTGGATCAGTTTTTTAGACTGACCTTGAACACCTCCACCTCCTCCAGAACCAGCTCCTCTGTTTGTAAGTCGTCTCTTGGCAAGACAATAACTTTCTGCACCGTCCCACGATCTGAAGAACCAAAAATATGAATTCATATTATAAAACCTTCCACTGAAAATAGCTTTATTGAAAATATTTATGATAAACACAAAACTCCATTCAACAATGTATCTTTACAGGAATTTTTAAATGTTCTGGTCTCACAGCGCTGACCTGTTCCCAGGAAGAGCACCTCATAGCTCCCATCAGCTGCTCTCACTTGGTCGACAGCAATTGTGGTGAACTCGTAGTCCACGTTGGTTCTGACCACCAGGGGGCGCTTGTGCACCGGGTAAACGGCGTTGTACATGGTGGGGTGGTTTCTCATGAAGTTGATAACCTCATCTGGGTAATCCTTTGTGGATTTCATGTTGGGAGTGAAAGTACCTCCAGGACACTATTGACAGATGGAACACTTTAATGTCAAATCTGCTCCTCTGACATTTGCTTTATTTCCCCATGAGTGCGGTTTATATTATGAACATTGATTTTCTTTATTTTTGAACTCACAGTGCCAGGTCGAGGGTAGGGAATTTTCCCAGTGTAAGCCACCCACTGGTAGTTGGGCCCTTCTTTGTGGGCAAATGGCCCATTGAAGACCATACGGATGTCGGCCATGGAGTAGACGCACACCGCCGAGCCTTTGAACACAGATCTGCAGGAGAACAGATTAGCACAAGTTATTGCAAAGATATTATCAAGAGAGCATCCACATTAACTCTCACTCCGAGGTAATTACTGCAAAGTATCTCTGCGGCTTCTCAGTCTGACTTCCTTCCACATATTCAGTCTGCCTCTGTTTGCAGGAACTTGCTGAAACATCATGATGCACAAACACTCAGACTGACTCAAGCAGAGACAAGTTGTCTGACATACTGACATACAAACACCCACGTATCCCAAAGAATCGCCAGAATACAGGCTCTCACTGCTGCAGAGCAGTGTGGTATGTTTGTAGCTTGTGTCATGAGCCCCTATCATTAGCACCACATGTGCATCTATCAGCTGGGCTTAAATGTTCTCAATGGCTATAATGGCGATTGCAGCAATAACAGTATTTCTTTCTCCAACACATTAATCAAAATGCATTTATTGTGACTTTGTGAACGCCTTTCTTGACCTGTGCGCTGACAGAATCTCAGTTTACAGATCTTGAAGAGTTAGTGTGTATTTTTGGAAGTGAGGTAATGAATGAGTAGTCAGTATCTTACCTATATTAGAAAAAACTTCTGGAACAATTAAGAAACTTAGTTTTGATCCGACTATAACTAACTAATGACTAATCCCTGAAAGGTTTACACACACATTATAGCATTATATAGGAGTATACCATTTTGCCTATATAGATAACCAGTAAGTGGATAGAGGTAGACAAAGCTTTTTTTTTTTTATGGCCATACATTAAGTGTTCACTGTTAAATGCCACATAAACAATACTGACATAAATGATACATTCAATATGTCAGGTTAGCAGAAAACTAGAAATTCAGCCGGCAACTGAATAAAATTGGATAAGTCTTTGTTTTATCAGTCAAAAACTGAAAAATCTGGAAAACTGTCAGCGAATGGATTATAGCAAGCACTATCAGATCTTTAAACGGTCCATGTGGATGCTGTCACTGAAGACAGAAAACTCCAAATTGGTCATTTTTGTCATCAGTAAGGTGATAAAAATTAAATCAGAGGAATCAAAGAGATGTTCAAAGAAAATTAAAAGGAAATTGTAATTTTTAAAATGACAAAATGTTTAAATTCTTGAGACAGCAAGAGAGCTATCGAGAGTAAGACTTTAAAAAGACAACAAGAAGCAATGGTGCTTAATTTTATCCTTTTGAGCTTTCAACCGTTGTTATCGAACATCCTGAATTAATTTAGAAATGTTCGCAGCCTCTTGGAAATCTTATAGTTAATGTATGGATCTATAATCTATAAAACCCAACAACATTGTCCGCCTTCAGTGACTGACAACCTGCTATCAAACCTGACTGTCTCTGTGAAAGACTGTCAGAGGACGGCGTCTCCCTCTGGGCTGAACATTCACTTTTCTGTCTCCTACTTGTAGGCGGATTCTTACAAACGAATACAGATTCATAACATTACAAAGAGCAGACACCTTGCAGCTGAGCAAAAATGAGCACGTACTGCTGACAGACATTAAAACACACCTAACATTCACACTGAAATTAGAGTTAAAAAAAGCCATTACTCACCCTGAAACTGAGAAGACTCCATAGATGACTGGGTTCCTCGTGTCTTGGGTTGGTTGGATATATACATCCCCTGTAGACAGCCACATGAATTATACATTAATTAGTCACATCCATAAATTATGAAAAGTTATTCATTCACAATAAGTATTCATAGTTCAAAACATGATTTCGATCTGTTAGCACAAATGTAGGTCGCTTCCTGGGATTTGTGCCACACTGAATTTAACCTCTTTCAAATTCAAATTAAACAAGGTCAGACATTTCTTTCGCAGAAAGCATTTGAAAGGAAAATATTAGTGTCTCATATTAAATGATCTTGAGACTTTAAGATCACTTCCAACCCAAGAAATCCTAATTGTGACATATGGAGACATTTTGCTTCCTTTGAGGGGGGTTTGTTAAGAATGAGCTCCCCATGAATTGTGGTTTCCAGAGTCTCAGCGAGATTCTGAATCTAAACTCTTCCAAACCTGGAGCTACACTGCTCTGGTCTCAATGGGGAATAGGAGTGAAACGGAGATGTCTGCTGAAACATGACTTTAATAGGAGCCATATGCAATACAGGGACTGTGGGGCCATGGCAACGGTGTGCAGTGTGTATCTCTAATGTTTTCATGAGAGAAAAGAACAAGAAATAACAAAGCAGAGGAAAAGTGACATTTAAAATAGACAGGCTATGCACACACCAGTTCATTTACTGTTTTGATTTAGAGAGAAGAGTTCAGCCAACCCCCCCAACCCCCCACAACAGTATTACCTGGTAGTTTACAGTTAATAAAAAACACCATTACATTGAAAACAAGGGAAACACGAGTCTCCTATTTATAAATGTTTTTTTTTTTTTTTTTTTTTCAGGGGATTGGAAGGTCTAAAAATGAGACATTTTCCCCAAGCAGAAAAAAAACATATCTCAAATAACATGAATGTATTTTATAACTGACTGAAACTTAATCCATATGCCTTTGGCTTTAATCAGCAAAGATTCAACAAACAAGGAGCATAAATTCAAATTGCTTGCATGAGAAAATATGTTGTGCACAGTTTTAAAGATAAACAAGCCCTCCTTTGATCAGATGCTTGAAATTGTTTCTGAAACGAAAAACTATGCCAACATCCCAGGGTACAGAATGACAGGTAATGTCTGTTCACTAAAGAGAAAATTAACTTTTGGCAAGCGAAGCGAAGAGTCATAACCCATCTGACGCCAGTCTGACAGAGCCTCTGGCTATGGAAAGCAAGAAAAGAAATAAATCAGCAGAGAACTGGGAACAAGTTGCATCATTCTGACTTTTGTTTCTGATGTGTCAGAGGAGACAGAGACTTTGAGGCCCTCAGAGCAACATGCATGCTGGGAAACATCACTAATTACTGGAAATATACTAATACAAAGAGATTAACTGAAAGAGGTGTTACATGAGGACAAAAGAGAGTAATTATCAGTTCAGAAAAATAATTCTGTCACCCTTTTGAAAATGCAGCCTAATGTATTAAAATATCCTGCTGAAATTAATTTACAAAGCAACATGAGTATTAAGAAATGTTGGGCTCTGCACACGGCTCTGACATCCAAAACATGTAGAAATAAGGCTTCTGTTATTATTACGTTACAAAAAAAGAGTGTAAAACTTAACGATCCAAAAATTCATCCTTGTTTTTCTCCAGCAAACATTTTCATCTCTTTTGCATCTTGCCTTTCTGTCCCTTAACAGTCATCCTTTCCTCTGGCAAAACACTGAATCCTTTCTCATCTGGTAAACCTCGCCCCACTCTGTCCCCCCTGAGTCCTCATCTAAGCACTCCGATGCCTCTGCTGGGCTCCAATCGGGACCAGCAGTACATTTCTCCCAGACCGACTGTGGTTTGTGGTAAAAATGGCCGTGGTGCTGTGGGCTGTTACGCTGCACCTCAGGACGCACATTAACCTCACCACGAGTGCTGATCTGCTTGTAGGCTGCAACCGCCAAGCTGCACCACTAAAACTACAGTAACACTGACACCAGAGTGCTTTCTGTCACACAGAGTGCTCTTATTGCATAAAGAACATCTGCAGAACACCATTACAGCACGAGTACGAGATGCTACTAAATATTAAATTCTCAGCTACTTAGAAACTGTTTCTGATTGTGCTTTATTACATCTGTCTGATGGTAACTTGTCAGTTTAAATACAAAAGTTGTAATACTATTTAAACTTCTTCACATTACAACCATAAGTTTCTATGCTTGCTACTGGGAATTATGTGCTAGACCGACATGAGCAGGGCATGAAATTGAAATGAAAGGAAGATGATATGAGTGAAAAGGTTTTTAAAATATTTGTTAAATACAAATCTGTAAAGTGTGGTTTGCATATTCACTCCCACTGAGTGAATAACTTGCAGATCCACCTTTCACCATAGTTACAGTTCTTCCTGTTTGTTGCTGTTTGTAGTGATGCACATGACAATTTTACACCGTGATTTTCCACATAGAGCAGAATTATATGTTTTACTTCCTTGAAGAATTACTTTCTTCTTGCCACTCTTCCAGAAAGGGCGGATTTGTGGAAACACAACTAACCCTGCAGCTGTCTAGATTCTCCCAACTGAATTGGGGATTTCTGTAGCTCCTCCACAGTCACCATGGGCCTCCTGGGTCTTTATTATGTTTTTTTTTTTTTAATGATCTCGTAGAATGGCTGTATTTATACT
The DNA here is from genome assembly GCA_903066825.1 of Alfaro cultratus. Lineage (NCBI taxonomy): Eukaryota > Metazoa > Chordata > Actinopteri > Cyprinodontiformes > Poeciliidae > Alfaro > Alfaro cultratus. The sequence continues at coordinate 42,175 of CAEFZX010002892.1, read as the reverse complement.
GAGTTTAAGGGGGACTATTTTTACTTATTAGGTGACTTCTGGCTGCACAGCAATTTACTGAAGGGTATCAGAGTGAAGAAGCCTCAAGTTTTCCTTCCACTTTAAAATGGTGTGTTATTTTAAAATGATCTAAGATAATTAAATCCTAGTTACTATTTGCCTTTACTGTCCAATTTCTTATTTTTTTTCCCTAATTACCCTTAACTTGTTGATGGAACAGTTAAACCTACATCACCTAGCTGTGCAAAAGAGGTTAGCAGAGTACTTTTTGCTTCTGAACAATATGATGCTATCATCAGCCTCAAATGAAAACATTGTGAAACAGGCTGAGGAACTGGGAATTAGCATCATTCTGGAACTATGCAGAGCAAATGTGAAGCAAACTGTAGAAATGATAAAGTTGTTGATTCTGAATCTGTCCACCTGCAGAGCTTTATTTTGAAAGTTGAGGTTATAAATGGTCCCTTTCCATCTGCTAGTTCTCCTCTGAGGTCAGAGACATTCAATATGCGGTTCATTCCGGCTCCCTGCAGAGTCATTATAGGTCCCCTGAGCTGCAGAAATCAATCTGTAAGTGGCCAGAACTGCAACTCGTCCTTTGTAAGGAAGATGAAGCGGCACGTTGCTCATAGGTTTAAAAAGTGCAAAGTTGGACGTAATGGCCAACAGGTGCATTACACAACTGATGATGGACCTACGAGAGTCAGAGACGACAGAAAGCTTTAAAAGTGAAAATGAATATGACTCACTGAGTTCATCAAAGTGCGTCTCAATGCCATCAGCTCCAGGCACAGAGCAGATGAGACGAGCCTTCAGAAACGTGCTCCATTTGTTGACCAGACAGCAATGTCCACCGTCATCGTTCTGCAGGAATCATATCCAAACAAACATCCAAAGTCACTCATCAGGTCGACTCCAACAGTATCTGTCTAACAGGTGTCTGAAACAGCTGTTAACCAAAGTTAGCATGAATAATGGTCACCATCATCTGTCTGAACAAGGGTCAGCCAGCTGCTGCTTGTGCTACTGAGGTGAAGCATAAAGTCCTGAGAAAAAGGAGTCGAGAAATAAACCTGAGCTCAGCTTAGATGATTTGTGAAGATTAAAAAGACACATTGTTTCAACTTTTATCTTGAGTTATGAAGACAAATAAAAAAAATCCTTCTTTCTAATGATTTAAAGATCACTGAGCAAATTACTCATGTCGTCTTATTTGTACAAATAATCCAAAACATTCAAAACTGTCACCTCCCTGCAGGCAAGATAAATAACAATAGCAATATTGTTAAATCTGATAATAAACAGTTACCTAAGAAATGTAAACATATGGCACTTCTGTCAACAATTGGTACCTCTGGGTGAGAATTATAAAAAAGACCAAAATAATTTAATGTTTTATTAAAATTCCATAAACTCTCACAGTGAGTTTTTTTCTTTTTTATCATCCACCTCACTGTTGTGGCTAGATCAAAATGAGCCTTTATTCATCCTTGTTAATCTCAGTTTCATTTGTTTTAAGCTTTAGTTGTTGCCACATTAGAGTCAGTAACTATTTTCTTGGAGTTTTTTCCTGATTTATTAAGATCAAAACACACCAACCTTATCAATCTCATTTGTAGCTCACAGAAACCAATTGGAAATTTGGAGACAATCCGATATTTTTCAATGAAAATGCAAAAATAAAATATCCTTTAATTACACATGTAATATAAGAATTATTAGGGGAGCCACTAACTGTATTGTTTATTCGGAAAATATATATATTTAAAGTTTTGGATTCAGTTTAGGTTTATGTCAGTGCAATACATTATTCAATTTTTTAAGGGGATTTTACAAATTTTACCAGAGCTGTCAATAACTGTGGAGGCTGCTGTATTTATGTAGTTTATTTGTTTTTTTTTCTATGGAGAGCATGTATTAAAAATTATTGCAGAATATTCTGGATGGCCACCCTCAAAGGAGGACAAAACAAATGAAAACAGGCCCAAGGCAATCACTCACCAAGCCCTTTGATTTATTTAAAGCTCACTGGTGATTATCAACTTGTGGTTTCGGACCTGTGTGATAACTCACCAAGCAGATCCGGCCTATCCTGGACTGCGTCATGGGACTCTGGCCCACCTCAGAGGCTTTCTCACGGAAGAAGAAGTAGAGCTTATCGTCATTCTTTTCAGCGCTGTCTGGGATCAGATGAGCATGGACAAAAGTCGGATCTGAAGGGAAAAAAGGATAACTGGCCCATTTGTTTGTCCAGACCTCCCTATAGTAGGTTGTTTTATATGTTTTTCAACTAAATTTAATATAGAGGTTGCTCTTATGTCTTGCAGGTTTTGGGATATTTGATGAATTTCAAATCAACAACCAAATTATACTGATTTTATGCTATAAGGATTGGACTTGTGAACAGTACAGTATTTGTAAAATGAGTCAAGCTAATATATAATTTTTTTTTCTAAGAAAAGATCAAATTCATCTCAATAAATAGGATCAGATCTGCAAGGCATACTGGTGGAAAGTTGGGTGGAAGAAAAACGTTGCAAGCTAAAATGATCAAAATTAACAGAAAATGATCACTCTGTTTTTAATGATTCCATAAGATCCTAATGAATTCAATCACTAGAGTAAATTAACTTTTCAAAGACATTTTAATTCACACAGTTGCACCTATATGATAATTCTAAAATAAAAAAAATAAAAAAAGAAAAAATAAGCAGCAGACCTTTGCCCCTTAAGGCCAAACGGTCAAAAACCTAATTTTAGGGAACATAAATCATTTATGATTCTATTTGGTATTAATGTCTTTGCACAATGTGTGGGATCATAGTGCACACCCAGTCACAATGATTCTCTGGGTCACCACAGGACTCACAACACACAACGCCCCTCCCCGCTGTGAAAGACCAGCATCCCTAACAGGGACAAACCAAAAAGCCAGAGAAAGGAGGGGAGCAACCAGTACCCCCATAATGTGGGGGAGGGTGTTACCCAAGATATTCCAAAACGGCTGATTAGCAGGACTCAGGTGTCCTGATTCGCCGGATTGCCAGCAGGGGACTGTTGTCAGGGCAACAGGGTCAGTGGAAAAACTGGGAGCCAACAACACAGACGGGGAGTCTGCTATTGATTTGGCAAAAATCAACCAAAAAGCAGCAGACCAGCAATAATATAACTGTAACAGTTGTACTTCATTAGAGAGAAACCTCAGTCATTATTGACATTCCAGGATTTCCCCAACAACTACAGCTGAGTCTGAAGGCATCCACAGGATCTGACAGGATTTTATTAACAACTCAAACAATTATTGAGTCAGGTGGAGCAGGAGGAAAAGATCAGGAAGCTCAGTTGACACGTGTATGTCAGCATTATGGAGGTTTGTAAAACGCTCAAACTCTGTTCCTAATTTCCTGATGAATAAATTCAAAATGGTTTGTCGAGAGACAAGGGAGAGAAATAAAGGCAGATGCAGATCAAGCGGTGAGCTGAGACATTACCATTTAACCATCTGGAGTTGTACTGATCGGTCCTCATGGCTGTCTGCTTCCCCAGAGTACGGAAGATGGCGGAGTCTGTTCCCATGAAATCCACGTAGACTCCAGCATAGAGCTCTCCATCTGCCAGTCACAGCAAAGGGAAAAGAGAAGAAGAAAGGATTAGGATACCAGGAAATACTCACAGGTCAAAAGACACATGTGCAACACTAGTAATAGAAACTTGTTTTGCTAATTTTTACTAAATTCCCATTGATATCACTTGAAGCAGCCATATACTTTCAAGGGAGACGCTAACATTAAAGGAAGGCAGCAGTATGCATGATAAAACTGTACTCTAATGTATGTGACATGTCAGTATTGAATATGTTGAATTCTTTTGTAGCTAAACTCATGCTACAGCTCTTCCAGAACCAAATTCATATCATTGAAAACCATTTTCACCCAAAGACGAATGATATTTTGCACAGCAGTGTTCATTTCCAATTAAATTAAAAATATGTCTAATTAGTTTTGTGTGCACTGGGATTCCACAGACATAATGGGAAGAAACCATTATTTTAGAGTGGAATATCTTTGTTGTATCAGTCAGGTTTTCTAAGGTCACAGCCAATCAGAAGCTCTTTTTTTTGACACACACACAGACACACACAGAGGCGTCGATTATCAGCAGCCATGTCTGGCCACCTGTAAAATGATGACAACTGATGACCACCCACTGAAATAACAGCACACAGATCTGTGTGAAAAGATAAGTGATTACTTATAATCCACTGACCACTGACAACTAACCCATTACTGTTACTCGATTCATTAAATTCTCATTAAATTATTTTTAACTTTCAATTCTTATTTTAAGAACACGGGTAGATTTTCTTTGCAGTTATTATTGAAATTGTTATTTAATCAACTTGTAAAATAAACATATTGCAAATATTGCAAACAAAGAAATGAAATAATAATAATATCAAAATAGAATGAAGTGGAAAAAGTGGATAAAATGATCTTGTATTGGGTTTACATCGGTTAGGTTCTGGGTTGGTAGTCAATGATAACTCTTTGTAATTATATCAGAAAGAAATGATTACACGGCCACTTTTATTCTACATGTCTAGTTTCAAGATGCTTGCCATACATCAAATTATGGAGCACTGTATCTCCTACCAGTGGTTCACCAATAACACAATTATATATCTTTGTGTCACAATTACATTACATCATAATGTTTTTTTAGTGAGATGCCTTAATTGTCTTCTGAAGTTCCAATACGTTTGTTGTTTTTATTCTAATGTTATTTTTGATATTTAAAACTTTGAAGCATTTTGAATTACCTTATGCATAAAGAAAAGAAGCAGAAAACGAACTAACTCACGGATCAGGGCGGAAACGCTGTTAAGTTTAGGATCATAGGGACATTTCCCTTTTCCAGAGTCCACTTTGCCAGGTTCCAGACGGAAAATGTATTCCTGAAACAGAGAGGCATGGAGGAATATTTTCTTAACATTCTTTGGAAAAATAAAGTAAATATTAGTAAAGGAAGCAAAGTTTGATCATTAAGGCACGGTGCAACCCTTAAAAAGCAAAACAAATCACTCTGCTAAGGGAGAAACAGGCACACACGTCAAGGATATGAAGTGATGCAGGAAAATGCTGGGACAATCCAAGACCCAGTGTTTGCTTTACCCTAACAAATTTCAATTATTCCTGTGTGCAAGAGGAGTTTGTACGCATCTGTGTCAACACTCATGCTTTTATGTTGTCTAGCAGGTACAACAAATGTTCAGCAGAGCACAGACAGGGGCAAAGTTGTATTTGTAACCTGCAGTTGGATATTATCTTTTGAAAGAGTAACTCAAAAAAATCTGTGCGAAAATACTGGGAAAAACATGAACATTTCCATAAATCAATAAAAATGTCAAGTGTACGACTTTGTGGACATCATTTAAACCAAAAGTTCTCACATACACAGGACTTGCTGCAGACAAAAGTCTGAACAAAAATACATTTAATTAAAATTATCTATGATCAATGTGGTGAAAAGTTTGAGTTTTTCCTCATTTTATTTGTGTTTTTATGAGATCACCATTAAAAAAATGAAAAAGAACCTCAGATCTTATATATATATATTTTTTTGTTGCTGACTGATGTTTGTTTTGCACACAAAAATCTATGTGCATTGTAATTTTTCAACAAATCTGGCAGTAAGAAATCTGCCTTTACCAGAAATAAACCTGAAGCAATTTTAACCCCAATTCTTCACTAGGCGGACACCATTACTGGAAAAACCCCGCCAGCCCACCTTATTCCTCAAAGGCTCAGATGTAGAGCTGTAGTCTGCTGCTCGACTCGTTCTCCCTCCTGACTGAAGTGCCTGTAGGTTGCTGAAACCCTAAAAAGCAGAAACATTTAGCCATCTTGTTAGCAACCTGTCACAGCCCAGACCAAGTCCAGATTCAGCTGATGACTACCATGATGGAGACTGAAGAAGAATGTACATGAAACAGGACTGGAGAAATCAACAACATGAAGAACTCTGAAAAATGAAAAAAATAAATAGTGAAGAAGTAGACAGAATGAAGAGCTAAAGAGAGACATGTTTGAATTAGATTCAGATACGTGCAAGAAAGAGTGCAGAGAAAACAAACCATGCAAAACTAAAGGAAGAAAACAGGAAATAAATGTATAAAATGAAATGAAAAGCAGACCAATGTAAATATTTTCAGTCAAAATATGAACCAAAAATGTAATGAAAGGATATCGACCACTGTTTTTTTTTTTGTTGTAGGAATAAAATAAAATATGCTGTATAAAAGCCTACATGTGCAGTTTTTAGACATGTATGGATTAGAGAAAATCCACAGATATTCAAACCGAAGTTCCCAGTTCTTGTATTTTAGATTTAAAGTTGTTGTATGAAAATTTAAATAAGTCATCATGAGATCCAAATTGATGGAACATTCTCGAGTGGATGTAATCTAAACCAGCTCACAATGAACAAAGTGCAATATAAAATATTTCCATATGAAAAATACATATTATAAACTATAAATTTTACAATGTAGTGCTATGGAATAGCAATTTATCACTAAGAAAAACCCTTAAGCATTTATACATGTATCTATTTAAATATTCCAGTGTTAAAATTAAACTTCTAATACAAACAAAAATCCATACAGGCAACTCTGGAGCAGCATGAACAGACGCTAATAATAAAATACAAATAATTTAAAGCCCACTGCGCGACACAAAGAAGGATGTGATTATGTTTACATCTACTCCTGCAGAGGAAAATCCTTAAAGTGTGAAGCAGAGCAATGTTCGGACCTCAGGGGGGAAGCAGAATGACAAGAGGCAGACTGACCTTTCCATCGAAACCTGAAGCCTCCAAATGAACAGGGAGACTAAACAGCGGCGAATGAATGTAAGTGTGCCGATTATAACGCGGCCAGCAGCTGCTGTAGCTCTGCATGGCAATCCGTGGAGGTGGGGGTCGGGGATCTACAAGCCTGATGATGGATGAGAAGCTCCATCAGTAATGATGGCTTTTCAGAGGCTCTCACCCAGACAGAAAGAAAGACAGGCCACAGGCAGTGCTGTGTGTAAACAGGTGAGACAGGGGGGGACATCGGACCCCCATTGAGGAGGGGGGGATTTTCTAGATAAAGTGACACCACAACATTCCCAGGGGAAAGAGGCTTCAAACGGTAGGAGTTGGAAATCGTACCGAGAACAATTTTGGAATGATAATGGGAATGTGGACAGGGCCAGCCAGGAGCCTGTGGAAGGGTGAAAATCAATGAAAGCTAAGAGAAGGAAAATAATGGAAGAGAAGCAGAACCCGAGAAACTGATGGGCAGAGGGGTTAAACGGGGATACTCTGACCTCAGATTGATCGACTGATAGGGCTCTTTTAAAAACGAGGGCGTAAAGGTCAAAACGTCTTTAAGGTTGGATGCATCTTTTGGTCACCTGGGATCTACGTCCTCGATCCACGTATGTGCAGATGGGATTATAGGCTCCTGTTCCACACACATACAGGTGGGTCCGGTTCCACGGCTCAATCAGACGGATGAAGTTCCCACACTCCCCCTGAGGAAGGGCAAAACAAAATCAACAAGATTAGGATTAGGTCTTAAAAAGCCAAAACATGAAATATAAAAACCCAGTTACATAATATTTAATTCCCCAGATTGTTTTTCTTTATAGCTTCCATTTGTGGAAAAAACAACAACAAAAAAACAACAACAGTGATTATGAAAGAAAAAAGTGAACATAAAAGTGACCTAAGGCACAGTAAACATGGCAATTCAGATAAAAATCCTTTCTGCGACCAAGCTTGATCTGCATTATAATCCCTGTCTGCTGCCAGAGACTCTGCTTTGTGTTGCCTTAACAAGGTGATTAAATGAACAACCCTCTATTAATCACAAATGACTCGTCACATGCTAAAATATATTTTTTAAAAAAGGAAAAAAATAAGGATCACAATAATTAGGACAAAACAAGAAAACATAACCTATCAAATAAATAAATAAGGTAATAAAAAAAAAATCTATACATTTTTCATATCTTTGATCATTTTAGAAAGATTTACATAATTAAAACACCAAATTTTTGTTGTGTCTTAAAGAAAAGCATGAGATAAAAATATAAATGTATCTGCTGTTGGTAATAAAACAACTATTTAGAACTCTTAAAAGCTAACTGATTGATTTTTATATATTTTTATTAAAAATATACATTTTTGTCTTTTTCTTTCTTTTAACTTTTCTTTCTTTCCCAATATTATGTAATAAAAAAATGTATTAATTTGTTTTGTTTTTTCTTGAGTTGGGGCATTATGGTGCTGCTTGCAGCTACTTAATATTGATTTTATTCCAAATTACGCCGTAAAAATTAATAGGCTAAATTAATATAGTGCTTTTATACTCATACTGACCATTTGAAGCACTTTAACCACATTCATCCAGTCACAAACATTTCTACATCAATATGCAGATTGATAAGTGACTTGTCAAGGGACACACTAACATAAGAAAGCTGGAATTGAACCTACAACCTTATGACTGCAAAATAATCTCTCTACCCACTGAGCCACAGTCGTCCCTGCATGTAAAATCTTTTCCCACGAACTCCACTGTGCATCGAAATCATTTTTATGTCCACTTATTCTTTTCAAATTGGGAGCTTTTAAAGGTTTTGTGGTACAAGTGGCCTTTATGCAACAGACGAACAGGAAGGAGAGAATGAGATGCAGCAAATGGTCCGGAGCTGGGAGTTGAACCACAGAAAGCTGTGTTTAGGACTGTAGCCTCTGTATATGATGCTCCTGCTCTACCACTGAGTCATGTAGCACCACCCCACACACACGTTGGGATTATTATTATTATTTTTTAAAACAAAAAGCCTCATGAATGATCGTGAGAAGCTGAATCTACTTTTTCTGTTGGCTGGCTCCCGTTTTGCTCCTCTGGCTCCTTCATATCAGACCACAATGCAAGAGCGAAAATGTTTCCAAACATTGTATAAGCATGCAGACTGGAAAATCAGTGCCTGTGGGATGTCAAGAGCATTTTCCTGAAATTACTGAGGTTAAGCACAATTCAAACTTGACAAATGAAAAACATTATGCTTCAACCACAAAGAGAGAAATAGTGGCTTTACATGTAAAATGTCTATGATGTTAGGTTATTTTTCTGAGATATTTTTATGTTTTTCTTTTTTTATATATATTAGTAGTGAAAACAAAGAGCTGCTGCTGCTGCTACTGATGAGCACAGCTCTACTCTTCTAGGCTGACCAGCTGTCTACCTCCCTGGCTTCAGCCAACAACTCACAGTTCCCGTCACTGAAATTAAGAGATATGTTCAGATTTGTCCATCATGTTTTCCAGTGGTGACAGCTGGTGATGAAAAAAAGGATGCACAAAGTAAACCAAAAAGAAATTGTAGAATCGCTGAGCGGGATGAGCCATTTTGGCAGATAGTCGCCAAACGACAGATGCACGAGTCAGATATTTCAAAGGCTGGGCTTCTGTGTGTTTCCACATGTTGGCCTGTGTGCAACAATATTCCCTGCTCGGTTGTGCTCTCCCCCACAGCGAGCGCAGTGGGACTTATTGCCTTTGACCTCGCAATGTCCTGCCCTGAATTGTTCTTGAACTGTCATCTGTCATCTGTTAAGGGTCTGCCATAGACAAAGATCTGCTTTTGTGCACAAATATGCAGGTTAGCAACAAGAATCAGCAAACGACAATCTCACACAGCAGTTGGGTGAAAAGCAGCTTAGTACAAACCTCGTCGTACGTTGCTCTGTGCTTGCGCAAAACCCTTACACTAACCACTGATAAAACATGAATGTGTGTGCTTCAGGATGTGGGGTGGTGCAATGTGTGAACCAAATCAAAAGAGATGGATCTGGGATTTCTTTGTACGGATTTCCTTCGCCTCTTGTGGGGGCTGCGCAGGCGGTGGCTGTGTCTGAATGTCTGAGTCTTATTAACACTTCAGACGGGACTGTCGCCTCCATTGGCCAGTTCATTTTGTCTGCTCGTCTGGACAACAAAGGATAAAATAATTACTGCGCAGTGAGAAAATTGAGAAAAAAATGACATTAAAACATCAATGAGAGGTGTAGAAGACATGCAGAAATGGTCAGAATGAAGAAGGCAAAATGTTGCAGGTTTCGAGTCTCTGGAAGAGCTTAATTGGTGGCAGCTGTACGCAATCAGCAATCAGGGATGCAAAGATGGTAAATAAGAGCATAATAGTGAGGAGCACGCTGGGAAGGGCTTAAAAATGTCCCCTAATGACCCTAGTGGTGCTTTTAAAATGGCAGATGAGAATAAAAAAATAAAAAAATAAAAGAATGTACAGAAAACCTTTTAAATTTTATCAGCTCCTATAAAGAGGAATATTTTAAAGAAAGAAAACTAATACATGTTTCCCCTCTTTATTTCTGAGAGTAAGAGCCTTGTAAAAGCCTTCATGCTAATTCAATTTTTTACACACTTTGTTATGTTACAAATTATAAATGGTTATCAGAATTTGTACAATAAAGCCTGAACAGAGTGAAACATGGATTCATATCCAGGTTCCTCAAAGTCAATACTTTTAAGGCCCTTTGACTTCATTTACAGGTGAGTCTCCTGAACTTAACTAGCGTTGCTCATGTAGCAACTGGAAATTTTTGCCCATTTTACTTTGCTAAATAGCTCAAACTTAGCCACATGGATAATATATGTGAAAATCTATTTTCAAGTATTGTGATCAACTGGATGCTGGTATTACTTTGACTGGGCCATTCTAAAAAAAATAAAGTAAGTGTTTGACCTGGTTGAAAAGTGAACCTCAATCCCAGTTTCAAGTCTTTTGCATATTCAGTTTTCTTACAGGGTTTCCCTGTATTCAACCTCTAACTCTGCTGAAGAAAAACATTCTCACAGCATGATACTGCCAGCCCCACAGCTTGGCAACAGGTTGTTTAGGATGATGTATTCTGGTAGTTTTATACCAAGGCTTTGCATTTAGGCTAAAAAGTAGCATTTCTTGTGATTCTTAAACAATAGTTTTCTTCTTGCCAGATTTGTCCTATTGACAAATAGGACAGACTTGATGCCAATCCCTGTAGCTCATCCAGAGTTGCTATGGATTAGCTGGTTGCTTCAACCAGCTCTGCAGTTGTGCCATACCAGAGGATGGAATGAGCTTCATAAGATGCTTAAAATTTAGAAAATTGTCAGTTATCCCAACCCTGTTCTAAACTTCTCTATGACTTTATCCCTGACCTATCTGCTGTGTTCAAAAAAGTGCAAATGAACCCTTTTTGTTCAGTTCTTAAAGGAATAAAACTAAAAAAATGCATTCCTGTCCAAGTTGAAATATAATTTTAGAGTTTAGTGAGATCTAACTCAATTAAATTACTCACATTTGTATCTTTCCCCGACAAGATGCACTCAGTCTTCCTCTGGGATGCAACGGGCCAGTGGATCTGACAGGGAAAGAAAAATCCAAGAGTAGTTGAGCTGCAGACACATGCTGCACCCTTCCACTTTATTTGTGTCTCAGGAACATTTCTTACAATGAGCGGCTCCTTGTTGATGTCGTGCAGATCCAGAGAAAGAATGTAATCTTTGCTTCCCACATACATGCGATCGTGGTCCTCGTCCATGCGCAGTATCCGATAGTCGGTTGAGTTGAGAAGGAAGGAGAAGTGATGAGCAGTACCAGTGGACTTCAACTCTGTAAAAATAGCAGAGGATTTTGTTTAAGCTGTGCCTGTGATTAAAATAACAGCAATACACTAAGAATGAAAAAAACAAAAAAAAACACAGACAGTCATGTGTGAGGGAAAGTTAATGGGATTTAAGTATGCTAATCATTCAGATGCTACCATCAGACACTTGTAAATTAATTTACAGGATCTGTTTGGTCTTTCCCTCCCCCAATCACATCCTGCTTTAATGCGGTTATGGATGGAATAAATCTAGTTATTGACAAGCTTGACAAAGAAAAGAAGACTAGTAATTGACTCTGCAGAGTCTGAAATGAATAACAGCAGACAAGAGTTGGAGCAGTCAATGAGCTACGACAACTGCAAGAAGTCACATGGCACACCTTAAATTATAAAAGGTCAGATATTTAATAAAGTTCAAGGTCTGGACGTCTGCGCTTTGACCTTTTATTTAGAGCTTCTGAGCTTTGTTTTTTAATTGCTTGTCCTGACTCTTGAGTTACTGTGGTTATTACATTATCACAGCTGGTTCCTCTGGGAACGTCACTCAATCATGAAATTGATTTGAATTAGAAAGAAACAGGTAAATAAAAAAAAACAAAGCAGCTTTTCTTAAGCTTCTTCTATTAAATAATTGTGTGGTGATCAAAATGAGAATCCTAAGTTGCTATTGAGGGAAGAAGTGTGAGTATTTTCAGTATCTTTAATGTGTTTTAACAGAAAGTCAGTGAGAACAAAAAAAGCTGTAAGAAGCATTTTAAAAGGCAGCTGTATTTTCTACAGAAATTTGTCAGCGTCTAATTTTATCCTTAGAAAATTGCAAACAAAACTAAGTGTGGCTTTTCTACCTACTTTTTAAATGAAAAATAAGTTGAACAAAACAAGAAGGAAGAAAACTTAAAGAGCACATTCCAGTTCCCCTTGATTAGGCGCAGACACATGCCTCTGTGAATCAAGGTCTGACAGTCACTGATAACAAAAAAGGTTCACAAGAACAGCTAGTAGAAACCCTCCCTGACCAGAGGGAAGGTCACACACTGAGCAGAAGGAACACCTCAAGTTTTCCACTAGCAAGTGAAATGATGAAACACAGCCACATGAATCCTCACAGGAAATAAAATAATTATTAAAAAACACTCCCAGCTGCTGATGTGCTGAGCCCCATCAGACACCAACAGGCTGTTGTCACAGTGCAGCTTTCTGACATGCAGGTAGTTAAAAAAGGAGAAGAAAAAAAAAGGCAACGGATATGGCTGTCACCCCTGGGAGTTTTCACAAGCTGCTTCTAAAAACATGCTAATATATTGGTCTCCACTCCCACAAATGCAGACTTGTAAACTTTCAGTGCAACAGCACACTGCGGGGATGTGGTGACATCAGGATTTAAAAATTTGGCTGCAAGAATAAGAAGATTACTTGCTGAAGTTGGGATTTTGAGAGTGTTTGCATGAGGGATTCCAGGAAATGTTGCCTAAAGTAATCCAGAATTGCTGTTTATAGTTTCATCTCTCATCTGGCTTTATTGCAGCTGTTTGCTTTCCTATTCCTGTTGCTTTACATTTAAAATAAAACAACAATGTGTCACAAATAATTCTGAATGTATCTGTTAAGCAATAGTATGTGAGGGCAGTAAAGCAAGAGCTTCCGGGATTTATTTAGTAGCCATCTCAGGTTATATATTTGAGCTCCCAAGTTTCCTGCAAAGCACTAAAGAACCAGCAGTGTGAACAGACTTTACCATTGTGTTAAAACATATAGCTGCACAAATCCACTACCTTCCATATTAAGAAGTACAGGGTATGTCAAATGGACTGCAGATTTACAGAACAACCAGGTCTAGAAAGCCTAAAAAAAAAAATCTTGTTTCACAACATCATGCACATTTTAGTAGGCAAATGTAATCTGAGTAAACACAAAATGCACTTCTGTAATAACTAAGATAAAAAATATGAAAAGTGCTTGAGTCTTAAACTGCTTCAAACTCCCACTTTTTTAACTGAGGAGGTATTTTGGCTTATTTTTATTTGGTGAGTTTATATGATCAATCTGTATTGGAAGATTACTCAGTTTGACAAGGCAACTCAAAGATAGTTCACTTTATTTGTTGAGCAAACGAGTCTTGTGTTCTTCTTAGTCAGCAGTGGTTTTCACCTTGAAGCGATCCCTTAAATGCAGCCTTTTCCTCGTGTCCTTCTTATTGTTGAGCCATGAACATTTGAGGCAAGTGAGGCCTGCTGTACTTTAGATGTTTTGGGCACATAATGCACTGTTCGAGAAATGTTGGTAGAGTTGCCAACTGTTCCATGTTTTTTTCATTTGTGGATAAATTGTTCTGACTGTGGCTGACCTTAGCTTTAACACACAAAATCATTTTGAAAATGGCAACATGAATTTACCTAGGATATCTTTTTTCTGATATATAACTTTTGAGATTATCTAACCATTTATAGACGATAAAACAAAGAAGAGAAGAAAATGTTTAGGGTTTAAATACTTTTCTGAGTACTGTGCACATAAGCACAGTAAACTTTTCCAATGAAATAAAGTGATTCTTAAAATTTTCTTCAGATTTTTGGTGTTCTTTCTGCTGGAGATCATTTTAAAAGCAATCTTATCATCAAGAAAAAATAATTCACATATAGTTTTAGCACTGTGTCAAGTATTTAACAGAACTCAAAGGTCTGTGCAAGTGGGTCTAACCCTTTCTTTGGTACTCATGTCCCTATTTTGTCTTGTCTGAAATTTAATAACTTGGTTACAACACTGCTATTATTAAAATCCACCAAAGCCATAGGAAACTCCACCTTTAATTGACATGGATTACATCCCTAATCTCTAGTCTATATTTCAATCAATCTAATTATATCCTACATGGATCTTGTGAAATATATGCTTATCTGAATCTGATGTAGAAAAAAAAAAATCCTAAAGGATAAGGAGAAATAATTTTTCCATAAATCTTTTGTCATATTCTAAGGAACCACATTCTTCCCGAATTGTACTTGGGCAGTAAGGACCACAGATGTCATCAAATGATATTTCATATTTATCACCTGTGGACCTTTATTCCCACTCAAGGGTAAGAGAACAACAATCAGCAGTATTAGCTGCTACAAGTCGGAAGGACACTCGGGTCACTGCAAACAAAACCTGACAAGCAGACTGACGGATAACTCCCTGAGTTACAAGTAAACAATGGTCACAACTTATTAACCATTAAGGGGAACCAACTTTAAGGCATCCTTTCAGACAGAATTGAACTCATTTTCTCATCTAGAAAATTAAGTTTCATCCTGACAAACAAATTGAAACTTTCAAAAATAATTATCACATTTTATATCAAAGCATATCTAACTGCAAAGAAGTTTTTTCTTTATTTAGCAGTCATCCTCCGAACACATTACTCAGTTTATTTTTCTAATCATACAGCTGATAAAGATGATATAGCAGATGTTATCTCTAAAAGCAAAAGAAAACAGCATCTTTTCATGGATGTCTGGGTCGTTTCTGCTAACAAAATTAAAGGCTAATGCAGGCTAGCATCTGAAATGAATAGTTAAAGCATCTCCATCACCAGCACATGTTTTTATCATGCAGTCCTGTACTTCAACTTTATTAAAAATTTAACTAATTGCAATGTTGTGGTTTGCAATGAGTGAAACAGAGTCCAAGTTGCAGCAGTATGATCCCTGAAAACAATAACCATCAATTAGTGGTAGCAACATATAAATTTATACATGGAGCACATTTCACATTTATAGAAACAAATTTGAAAAAAATAATCCTTGAAATAAATGTATATTTTAATGCTGTACTACATTTTCCAACAGCAAAACCTTAGAAAATGTAGGCCATCAATTTGAGTACATTTGTTCAGTAGAGGTAAAAAAAAAAAAAGACTAAAATTGATCCATAGTTTTATGGATTCTCCACCATAAATAAAAATACGCATAAAGTGATTTTGCACACATTTTTATTTTTTTCTAGACTTTCATGGACAGTTTGTTACAGAACATCTCAATCTTAGTCTCTGCTAATCAGAGACTAAGTTTCAATAGCAAACTCTACATACATTCAGATGATATGAAACAGGCTTTTACTTGGTTTGTCTCCCTAACAACCACTTGGTATGCAACGAGTTTCACACCCAATGGTTTATAATTACACTGTTTGCAGTAGTTCCCAACATTGAGCATAAGCGATTTGTTTTTTTTACCTTCCTTGGCATCTTCCTCACTCAGCTGCCGGTCAAACTATAGCGCTGCATCCAGACTAGTGGCCAGAGGCCAAAATGAACAAAATACCAATTAAAAGTTCCTAGACATTTTGATCAGATCACCTAATTTATACTTGAAAGTTTCCTTTTCAAGTAGAAATTAGGAGATTTAGTAAAATTATTTTTTAATACTAGCCACTCTTTTCCCTATGACATTTTTATTGATTTTGTTAAGATGACAACCATTTACCCTGGATGAAGAAGTTTTACACAAAGTAACATGCTAAAACACATTTCCTTTGAACTCGAACAGTATGATAGCAGTCCGCCTCTAAGTGTGTACACACTTTACTGTCAACAAAAACTAAATCGCTAAAAAAAGCATCCTTGCATGTTATTGGGTCAGCAAAACAAGCCCTATCAGGACAAGAGAAATGCTTTGAAACAAACCAAAGCCTTGACATGACGTTAAGCGGCTGAATTTACAACCAGCTGGTAGGTTCAGCGATTGATGGGGGACAAATGTCAGGATCTGGTGTATATCATCCCGCTTTCTCACAAGGTCTTAGTAATGACTACCAGACACAGAGGGAGACATGAAAAAATGTTCTTCATGTCCTAAAATGTCCTTAGATTTTTGTTGTTAAAAAGGTCTGAAAACAAACTGAACATCCATCTTGCAGTATTGTCACATTTTTTTCTCTAATTTTTGGAGTTAATGAATCCAAATGATTGACTACTTGTGTCAAACCTTGTGTAAAATAATAGAAGCTTTCTTGGTAACCCTAGAAAGTGACCTTTTCTTTGCATCTGCAAGATCAAGGAGGATGCACCACCCAGAAACCTCCACCACCCCCTTTTTATGCCTCTGTAATCCAAGTCCCTTTCTTAGCAGCAGTTTGTCCGTGGAGTAAAAGAAAAAGAAGAGGTTTTAGGGTGCACAGAGCAGAAAATCCCACATACCTGCCCAGGCATCCATGGACTGTTGTCTGAATTCCCTAAGCATGCTCACGTTCGCTTTTGCTTAAAATAGAGGTGTGGCCCCACCTTGCTGAAGCCTGTCTGCAGCCAAGCGTGCAAGGATGTGTCGCTATAAGTAATTAAATTCATTGAGACAGTCTGGAAAACCTTTGTGATGTTGTAATGGCAGAATATCATTTAAACTGAAATAGTCAAACTTGAGCTCCTTTGATCACGTAATCCGTGTCTTAGAAAGCTTACAGAGATGGTTAGAAATGCCAAAATGAGCTTTTGGAGTTGATGAATACTCTGGGTATTTGTGGCTGCAATCAAAAATATTCGGCAACCTTTTAAACATTTACATTCACAACAATGATCAAAACGTTTCAACAAGTTTTACGTTTAGAGTTTACGACTTGTTAGAGACCACAACTTTTAATACAATCCGAAAATGTAGGCGGAATGACTTTACAGCAGCGGTCTGCAACTCCAGACCTCAAGAATCCTGCAACTTTTAGACGTGACCCTGATCCAACAGACCTGAATCAAATGACTGAATCACCTCCTCAATATGCAGTCAAGTTCTCCACAGTCCTGCTAATGACCTGCCAATTTGACTCAGTGAAAAAGTAGTTTGGAGAGATAAGTGAAACTTTTTTTGACGGGTAAGTGCAGTGTGCTGTGGATTTGAAATTTCTCTGTTATTAGTGATAAACAGAATGATGAATTAATCCTCTAAGACCAGCGTATCTTTGTTTGAACACAGGAAGTAGAGGTCACTGCAGATATCAGAGGCTGAACAGCAGTGGGAAGCCTTATCAGCCTCAGCCTGTCACGGTGTTTGTCTTTTGTATTTGCCTCAGTTCAGCACCTAATAATCAGCCTCCCTGCACCAAATAGAGTCAGGACTATTGACTCAGAACACATGTCACTGGAGCTGATTACTGCTTACCTGCGCCTGTCAAGGAGAAATAATTGGCACCGGATAACGTCTTATCTCCAAGCTTCTGGGGGCTGTCACTCAGAAACTCTTCACACTCGTCTACCACTGATACTGTGTGTTTATACGTATCTGTGTGTGCTCGGCGGAATTAAACCAAAGCTTCCTGATCCTCATATCAAATCAGATGACACAGGTCCTCACTTTGCATGAATCAAAAGCATAGAGAGATTGATTTAAGTAGCGCCTTCTCATCCTGAGTGGAAATGAGAGATTACAACAAATCTATTTCTGCTGTCTCACATGACGGAGGAGGTTAATTAAAGCACAAGGGGGAAGATCTCTGGTTCAAAGCTGACAGCAAAGGTCATACAGTTTCTCTACTCTGACTCTGAACCACCAATAACTTCATGTTTTAAAACATCTGTGTAAACTAAAGTTACTAAAAAGAGAAGCAGCATACATTTCTACTTTTCACCTTTACCTACTCACTTGGATGTATCTTAACATGTAAACAGAAATTGTTATGGATGAGACAGATTTTTCCTCTATGAACAGCTGTGTTTAACAACTTTTTGAGGCTGCAGGTGAAAGGTTAAAGGACATGAAGGGTCTGAAGTGAAAGCTCATCATTGCTTCTCTACTCTCAAGTGACCTGGGTGGGCATCATGAGCCTGGATTACTTGAGGAGAGTATGGTGTTCAAAGTTAGCCACTTTTTGCATGAAAAAGTTTTTGAGGTTTTAAAAAAGAATTTTCTGTGTCCCCTTTAAAATATTAGTAAAACTCTGTTATACAGTGTTTGCCTCTACTCAAGTTATTAGTTTCTCATGAAATGACAAACATAATTGCAGTTCCTAAAGAAAAATTGGAAATTGGTCATTCAGCCACAAAATTTGTTTGATGCATCTCCAAGTCCAGAGCTCAGTTTGGTCTCATGATAGTACACACTGAAAACAAAGTTTAATGTCTCATTTACTTACAGAACTGTGAAATGAGATCTTCCAGGACAAATCTAATTCCTCTGTCGAAAAATAAAAAAAACATCTCAATTCCTTTTTCATTGAATTTTCCAGATTTTCTTTTCTTCTGCCAAGCTGTTTTTTAAAAGAACATGAAATTCGGGATTGTTTGTTTCCATGTTTTGGTTACAGCAATTTTCCCAGCAGCTCTCCTGGTCTGCGGCTGGCTGTTGCGTGCACAAATGTTTACACATGCAAGTAAAGGTGGGCCGTCAGTTGTGCTGATACTGCAAGTTGAGCTATAATGATGATGATGAAGCCCTGTTTGTTTGTGTAGCTGAGCCGTCGCTTGCAGTGGGTCACTCGGGGCAGCGGCAGCGGTCAGTGGTGACAACACAGGTTAGAGGGATTATGGAAAGGGCTGAATAATGAGACGACGTGGCATGAATGAGTGAAAAATCCTCCTCTCCCTGGCTGACCTCTGACCTGGCACTTAGAGCAAATACTCTCTCTGTGTCAGCTGCGCCAACACAGAGCCAGATGTAGATTGTTTTCTCAAAAGAATCTCCTCATTCCTATTTATAGATCTCTGCAGAATCTCAATTTGATCAGAAACAGTGAAATTGTTGATTGACCTATTCCCTTCCTCTTGATTTGAGGCAAATCTGATCTGAACAAAAGCCCACTTTTCAAAACATTCTTGCCTCCCCTTGACTCAAGGTCATAGCCAGAGTGCTGCTTGCTGGGGGCAATAAGCCGGGGTAATTAGTAGGTAAATTTAGAGAGACCATTAGCAGCAAGTGTTGATTCGGAGTCTGTTGGGGACAGCGGGCACCTCCACCCTCTCTGGGTGTTCCACTCTGCAGACCGACTTTGACAATCTACTCTATTCCCAGCGGTCATTTTTCACCCGCAACAGCAAATGTTGTCGTAGAGAAGTGAGAATGGAGGAAGGAGTCCCGAGGGTAGAGGAGCCTGACAGCAAACCTAAGAACTTTCATTTATCAAATCAGGCAGCAGAGAGAGCCATGGAAACTCTGAGTCAAACTCTAAGAAAGCACCAATGTGCAGCCAAGATGCAGAGAGCAAAGACTGAAATCCCCCTTTGCTGCTGCTGAGAGCAACAAAGCTCACAAAGGCACACAGAGACTACCAAGTACTAATCATGACTCAGAATGAGGACACAAAGCAACCCTGATTGTCTGCCCAAATACGCATAAACCCTGATTAAAATCTCAGCTGCCAGGTTAGGTAATAAAATGAAAAATTATTGCAAAGAGTTGAGGTTAACCCTAAATATTAAGGGAAACAAAGTAATTGTCAAGCAAATACATTGCCAAGTAGTCAGTAGAACAGATGCATATCGCATGCATTTGTAAAGCGCTTTATTAAGTTTTGGAAGAGGGGTTTGCAAAAAAAGTAAAAAATGATGAAACTGAAACCTGTGAACATGAGTTTGGATTCTTTGGGAAATATTTTCCCAGATGGGGAGAAGGCACACAGCTCTTAGCTTGGTGGGAGGGCGGACTGTCCTCTGAAGGAAAACAACAGCAGCAGTTGTTTCTGCTAATTCCCTCAAACGTTTCACATCTTAGTGCCATAAACGTCGAGCAGCTTGCAGACTCGCGTCCCTTAGGAGTAACAAAAAAGTGGTGTGACATTGTTCAAATGTCACACAGAGGAAAGAGGTCAGGGTGGTCGGGAGGTCAGAAGAGGCCGATGTTCATTCCTACCGCTGTTTCTTACCAATAAAATGTTTTTGAACATCCAAGATTTTATGGAAGTTGGAAGTTAAAAAATCTAAAATCTTAGCTTTTAAAATATTCTGAGATACACACAAGATAACCTTTGTGTATCTCATTACTACCGGTCTTTATATAAAAGACCAAGCAAAGAAAGAACGATAAAGGAGGCAAGAACAATAGAAAGTAGCATTGAAACTATACATTGAGCCACTGCTACAGAATTCAGGCAGCTGCTACACAAATAATGACTATGCAATATTGATTATCCAGTTATTCAATAACTTTTTGTAGATTCATGTCAAAGTTCTGTATGTGTGAATACAAGATTCACTCACCTCAGGATGCTCCAAACAAACTGAAACCAATTGTCTGACTTGCATTCTGATTATTTTTGCTAATAACTATCTGACAAATTAGGAAAACTCTAAGCACTGGAATTGAAATCTGACATGGATAATCCATTACAAAGCAGTGTAACACTCAAATTCCCAAGGTTGATGCCAAAAAATATGTTAAAACCACAGAGACAGTAGCTTAAAAATCACCATTACTTTATTTTAGAAATAAAAATTAGATTTCATAAACCAGAAATTATGATTTAAAGAAGGTAGAATAATCCAATCTCAGTCTGACTTTAATTACAATTTTTTTTACCTAATTGTAAAGTAGTTCTAATGCCAAAAATGCAATTCAGACTTATTGAAAACTATTAAATAGCCTTAAATTTACCAGAGACTCCAAAGCAATGCTGTTAGCAGTCAGCTGTTAGCTAGTTACAATACCTTCCAAATCATACCAATTAAATGAAGTTTAGAAAAAGACTCAGTAAAAGTGGAGTTATTGTTGATCTTTAGTTATACCTTTTTTGAGCCCTCTGAAATTTGGTGGATGAATTTAATGTTTTCCCAACCAATATAGCAGCATTTTTAAATTGTACAGTTTTGATATCAGGTTGTAGACCACATTGTTCTCTTTTATAGAGACAACAAATGTAATGAGACCTGTGGTTAAACATATACAGTTATACAGTATTGAACCAAAGCCAAAACATTTTATTCCATTAAATCATTTCAATAAGACTCAGATGAGCTTTGGATATATAAAATAAATATTACAAAAAAAAAAAAACAACAGTTCCTGTTCTTCACAGTATAAATCTGGATTATCTCCCAGTAAGGAGTGATGAGGAAACAAATCTCAGTTACGATCGCTCTGTCTTGCACTTTGAGAATTTCCAGCAGAAATAAACCTCAAGTTAGAATTCCTTAAAGATGTTGTCATGCACGCAAGTCTACCTAAATTTACAGAATCTACATCTATCTTAAATCCAACTTTTCTAATTCTATTTCTGCTTATCTACAGCCTTCCTGTGACACCTTCAACTTGCTTTGGCTTGTCTGGTCCTGCCAGCATCCACCAGCCACTGTCTGCATACCAGTTCATAGAGATAACAAACGCCCCATTTCTCGGTTGATTCCTTCTCTCTTTTCTTTGGCACCATGCATGCTACAGGTGGAAGTAGAGGGGATGGGGAGAATTCACTTTACCAGTTTTGCTCTGGCTTCCAGATTAATACTTCACCCGCAGAGAGCATTTAACTTTTGCTTGAATTGATTAAGGTTGACAAGCGTCATTTCTAAACAGGATATGATTTATGCAAATATTCTGACATTTGGGAGAAGTAAGAAAATTACAGGTTACAAGTTACAGGCTTTCCATCTGCAGCCATTGTTCAACTCTGTTGTCCCACTAAGAGCTATATGAAAAAATGAATGCCAAAACTCTGAATATCCTCATCCATGAATATTTCTTTTTTTAAATGTATTGTTTGCATTACATGATGACAGAACTGTAGGGCCAAGTTTTGAACACAAGTTGCATATAATTAACTTAAAACGAAAGAATACTGGCAATGCAGAATGCTGTCAAAATGACTCCAATAATATATTTTACCATTACCATTAAAAAAACCCATGTAATTTAAATGCATAAAGGTCATTTTAGCATCAGGTGTACCTGTGAACTCTGGCAGCCATTGCACTGCATTGTCAGACGTAGGTTTTCACTCTGACCCTCAGCAGGAATACAGAGCAACTAGTTAAGCTCCAGAGTCATCAGCTTTTGTGAGTTTATCGTCCGCAAAACCCAAATGAATGTGTATCGGAAACCCATCTGCCTCTCTTCGACGGACATAATACTGAATGCCCCGCTGATGCATGCACCCACTTGACCTCATGTCAGTGAAACACAATGGTAGGGTCGCACCCCAGACCAGGTACATGTCAGCACGAACCCCCAGACGAACCTTGTGCACTAATGCCATATGACAGGCAGGGGACAGGCAGGTAATACTGCACAATGGTGTGCCTAGTTGTTGCACAGTATGGTGAGATCCATGGCCGAGGCGTTGTGTCAAGACCTAATGTGAAAACTTACTGAAAGGACAACTTCAATGTCTATTCAGGCATTGAAATCTTAACTCACAGTTCTAAAATCTTTTATGTTTAATATAATATATGCTCATAAATATTATAATCTCATACTTGGCAGCTTGTGTTCTGGTGTCAATCAGCTTGCAATACCTCTTTGGAAATGACTGTTTTGACCTTTAAAGCTGATAGAGGCTTGCTACTGGCTCCCAAATAACAGGATCTTGTGACATGAATTTTGCTCTCCTGCATGAGCAGAATTATGTATTTTTTTCATTTTAAAACAGTTCGTTATCAAGATCCCATGAGACTTTTGCAGTTAATTTAATTCATCTCTCATGACTTGTAAATCAATGTGATATGACCTGAAAACAAGTTAAAGCCAGAGGGCAAGTTTTATCAAGAAAACATGTGAAACTGAGATGGTCATCATGTTTTATGTCTAACGTAGCACACTTCAGCACATATGTTGTCTTCTGCTGACAAATATTACAGAGATATCCAAGAAAATATCAAGCTTTGCTCCAGTGGACATTGCTAATTGACACTTACCAGAAGGTCAAGATTTGTCTCTTGAGACATTCCTTGTCTGAAAAAGAAATCAATCATAAAATTTCTCCAGGAATCCATTTCATCAGTGACCCAACAGTGTAATGGACAACTAACAAATCAATACGGCTCTGACATCCCAGGAGAATCGGGTACGTAATTGCACACAGGAAAGAAAAATGCTTCCAATTCTTTTTTTTAAGTTTTGCAGCAACAAACTCAGCAAAGAAATAAATGCTGGTCTTCTTTAAGTTTCTCAAACAAAATTTAACACAGTTCCTAACAAGTTATTTCAGATAATACACAAACTATATTTACTTGGAGGTATTCACCAATGAGATATAAAAGTTTAGGAAGTCTATGGCTTTAAACCCCCTAAACTTTTCAATTTAAAGTCCTTTTAATTAGATGCAAGAGAACGATGCTAGGTAATGTGGTTCTGTTTCTCCTCTATCTGTTGCTACAAAGTGCTGGTCCGCTGATTGAAAGAAGATTCTTTCAATTTTACCTCACTGTCAAAAAAAAAAACGAAAATGTGTCAATTTAAAATGTCTGATCATGGGAAACAGAGGCAGTAATTGTGACCTAAAAGAGCACAGATGATTACTCTAATTAAAGTAATTCTGTGCTAAAAATTAGAATTGGTAAGCTGCAAGTTAAACCTCTGTTAAGTGGGCAACATCAGGATGACAAAATGGCTGATTTACCTATTAGTAGTAAGTAGCTTGTTAGACTCTCACTGTTATTACATAGCAGAATGGCAAATCTGAGCAACGACTAAATATTGCAGGTGTTTATTATAAAATAACTTTGAATCAAGTCCATGTAAAATAAGCAAAAATATTTTACAGAAAAATATTATATACAAAATACAAAAACATGACCATAATAATTAATGTTACATTAATTTAGCAGAAGTAGGAATAACAATTCCTGTTATATATATATATATATATATATATATATATATATATATATATATATATATATATATAAAAACACCGTAAAGTTGGGCTGTTTCACTCAAAGTTATCATAATGTGAGAATGTTTTAACCACCCATGCTTTACTGGAAGTATTCCAGGAAAAATGTTTCTTTTTGTGAAGACCTGGATAAAAACCTCGCTTTGCAAATGTGTGATAGTGCTTCCTAGAGTTTCGTGTTCAGCCTATCCTGTATCAGCAGAAACTTTCCCAGGAAGGGGGTCACATGAGGCGGTGTGTCCTTCAATCTGTTCTCAGTCCAGCTGTCTTCTCTGTAGATATCATTTGATCACAAAAATCTGTTTTATGGCCATCTGTGCAATCTCACGAAGGAGCAAATTTCACTCAGATGATGACATCTGTTGACTGTAAGTTTAAGCTACCAGTGTTTGTTTTGTGTTTTTGGAGAATATGCAAGCATAAGAGGTATTTAATTCAGCTTCACATCCACACAAACATTTACAAAAAGAGTGGTTTAATTTAAATATTTTGTGAAAACCTATTGGAAACATGTCAGAAAAGTGGGAAAAATTAATCATTTGACTAACTGAAAAGGGCATAAGTGGGAGATTGTGTCACTTTATGCATCTGCTGTCTGCCTGTCTGTCTGCTTAGCATAAATAGGACATGAGGAATGATGACCCCAAGTCAAGCGCATTTATTTCTTCCCAAGTGCCTTTAGGATGGACACGGTTGTACAGGGAATAAGGGGGAGTTGGGGTAAGAGGAGAAGAAACAGAAGAGCCAGGAGGAGTAGATGAAATGCAGACATTTGGAAAGCAATTGAACATTGTTATGGAAATAGTTAGATGTGGGAACATCTGTAAACGTGCACAGTCATATTTTAGTGATCATAAAAAGTCAAACTGAGTTACATTTGAGGTCGGGCAGAATAATTAATCTGAAGCTTGAGAGAAGACGCATATCAAACAGTGCATATTGTTTTGTTAAAGCTTAATCTCCTATATAATTAGGGGAAAAAAAACATAAAATGTTTTACGTTTGAGTGATCAACGAAGCTGTGTACATGAATAAAACAAGAGGAAAATGGCCAATCCAGTAACTTGCAAAAAAGGATGAACCAAATTATTGAAAACAAAAACGTTGTTTCCTTGACAGAGAAGTTCACAATTAACTTTTCTTCAAGTCTTAGGTTAATCTTACGCTTTTAGCATGTGCTTTTGACTCTTAACTTCCATATCGCTATCTACCACCTGGTCCATTTGCCTAAAAAGTCTGGTTCATTTGGAAAGATGCGAATGTGTAATCAAACTCCAACAGGTACCTGAAACCAAACTCTGGTCTGCCTAAAATCCTAGGTCTTGATTTGGCTGGAGTGAACTTTAGCCCGGTTTGAATGCATATGAGGCTGCAAGCAGATTAGAGACCGCCACAAAAGCAGGAAGTATACTACTGTACATCGCAGGGCATTCTGGGTAAATACACCCTAAACAAACGGGTGCACTAGCGGGAGAAATAGCTTGTAGTCTTTTACCAAAAACAAGAGAAATCCTACAGATGTTAAAATCTGACAACTCGATTTTTGCTTACATTTTTTGAAGAAGGAAGTTACACTTTTGTCTTCTTTGGAGGTTATTGTGATTTTTCCTACAGTTGTTCTACTATGCCACCACAGATGAGGGGAGAGGAACATGCTTTTAAAGGGTTTGGATCATTTGACACAGTTTCAATGTGAAAGCGATTTATACCATTTGAAAATGTAACATTGAGATTTTGGTCCCCAATTGAACTGAGACTACATTACTTTTAGGTGTGAAAATGCCCCTTGTAAAAGTAAAGCATAAAGTCTTTCTTTTTGCAGCTCCAGTCTAACTTCCAGACTCCCCATCTCTGTTTCACGGAGAGTAATTACAAGTTGATGACAACCACTTACATTCCTAAAAGTTAAATGTGTGCAGTGAAAAAAAATATCAGTCAAGATAAAACCAGTGGCAGCTGTTACTCTTCTAATGGATAATGTGAACTGTCTGCCAAAGGTGGGCCCTACTCACTCATCTATACCCCGCAATTAAACCGAAGCTACCCTAAAGGTCAGACTGAGTGACAGTCTGTACAAACCTATAGATTACTGTCTGCATGTGTAATATTTTATTAAAAACTTCATGCTGACTGATGCACTCTTCGTACCTTCTAACCCACCAGAGCCTGTTAATTTGGAGTCTTTTGTGCTTGACAGACAGCTGGGACGTCCTACTCTCTGACCCCTGTGGCCTCTTTTTTACTCGGGACCATAAAGGTCAGCGTGCTGATGACGTCTATTAAGGAGAAGATGTGAATAGTTGTTTGGTTTTAGTCATATTTATATCCATGTGATTCTGACATTGACAGGGTGAATTTTCAGAGAAGATTTGGCAAAACTGTAATCCACCAGATGGACAAAAATCAAACAGGTAACACAAAACACATCAAGACCTACGGTTCTCAGAAGCCCGTCATGTTGATTATTGCACAGCAATTACTGCCCTTCATGTGCACACAGGAACGCCCCTCGTTGAGATAACTGACTTTATCCGCAGGAAAAACAAAGCCCTGCATGCAACGAGTCGGAGGGCGGCTTCAGTTTCTCTGGTTTGTTTTTGTTGAAAGTTCTGCTCAAGCTGATCTAGAGATGAATTCCCAGAAGAAAATTTTAACTGATTCTTTCAAAAGGCTTACGCATAATATCTGACCACATCTGGAACTCAAACATTATATTTATAGCCGCTAATATTATTAGCTGGAAGAGACTACTGTGATTGAGGTCCAACAATAAGAAAAGTCAGAGTATGGCTAGAGTCTTATCAGCCTGAATGAAGCAACATGCGTGACAGTCACCCTCCATCCGCTCTCACATGTGGTGCTAAAGGAGGCCGGTGATTTCACAGATCCACAGAGACTAAGAGCTCTCTTATCTTCAGCTGTCATACCTTGTTATAAATCAGCGCTTAGCTATCCGGCCTGCACAGATAAGGAGCCCAAATGCAGATTGCTCCACACCACAAATGGAAAGAAGCTCTTTCTCCATGAGTGTCTTCTCTCACATTCCCTTTCCTTTTTTTTATGTTTTCATTCATCTGAAATACAGGCAGGTTTTTTTTCTCTCTTTGAGTTCATGCACAGTCTCCCATGTTTATTTTCTGTTGATTTTCCAGCAATCTGGTTATGATCATGTAACGTACGTGTGAGTCATTTCCAACACTGTCAACATAGAGATAAAAGTGCAAAGAAAAATCTGATTCCAATGTCTTCAGGATTTGCATCGCAAATTATTGTTGCAAAGATAAAAGAATGAACAGCTACAGAATAAAGAAAACTAAAGTTACATCTTAGACAATTTTCAGATGTCGCAATTCGTTCTATAAAAAGCGTGCCGAACCAGCACAAAGAAAACTTTCCTTTTAAGGACATATTTCTGTACCATAAAGAGAGAAGTATTGGTGCAAACAAAAAGTAGGTGGAATATTTCTCCGCAGGCTGTGAGCATAGGTCTGTAAGTGTGAGTGTTTAAAGCCTGGTTCACACTGTGCAAAACCAAACAATGTAGGCAAAGTGTTTTCTTCTTAAATAATTGTAAGGGGTCTTTGGTTGTCCAGAATGACAACATCAGTGACAGCAAGTTTAACACTTTCACTAGCAAAATAAAAAACAATGACAAAATACCACGCATTGTCAAAAACATTGCCACCTTTTCCTCTCCCTTGTTTCAGAGTTTTACTCTAAGAATAATAAAATAGTTAACACCTGCAACACTTTAGACTCAGGTATGATTGTGTGCATGCAGGTTATTTGTTCTGTGTCCTGTAATGGACTGGCGAAGTGTCCATGGAGTACCCTGCCTCTTGCCAAATGACTGCTTGAGGTAGGCACCAGAGTTTATTCTGTGTTGTATGCATATGTTGAGTATGTAAAATAATTTTTTCAAAATTTGTTCCAATATTAAAACTTAATCAAATCATTACATGCACACACATTTTGTTGATGGATTTTTACAATTTTGACCAACAGTTTTTCTAATGCCAGACATCACCCAACCCTTCACCTAAAATTTAATCAAATTGAGCAGGAGCTGAGATAAATGAAGGTTCTCTCAGGGTTTTTTTTCTGTGGTGTGAATGGCTGTAATGATTTGTAACTAATTAATCTTTCACAGATGGTTTCATAGAACAGCACAATCAAGCCACAGCAGAGAAAAGGTAAATTTCACACTGTGCACAGATCCTGTTTGTTAATGACACAGGCTATAGACTAATGAATAGCAATCATCCGATTCTCTCTAAATGTGTTTACGTTTGAACAAAGCCTGTGTATGTGTTGGAGATCCTTCAGTGCCAGAAAGCATGCAACATTTCCTCTCAGCTGAGTCGACCGCATTAAAACTAGATTTGTCAGACGTGAAATAAAAAAAGTTTGTCTGTGCGTATCTGTGCCAGGAAGTGCTGCTCGGTGAAAGGGTGGCTGTGGTCGTCCATCAATGTAGTGTGGTAAAGCACAACATCCAGAGGAGCACTGCTTCAGCCAAAGTGATGTCTAACAGAAGGTGAAAGCACAAGATCATGGCCAGAGCAATGACTATTTTAACATTTATATCACGAGAAGAAAAAGGAAGAGACCCAAACGATAAGGGATAGATAGAGAGTGAGCAGAGAGAGGAAAAGGAAAGACAGAGGTGCCCAGAGCATTAATGCTGTGCCAGAATTGTACGGCACTCCCCCTCCGCTTCCCTGGGGACACGAATGAAGTAAATGAATGATGGACTTGACTCACACAAACGCCTCCTTGCCTATTGAGTCCATGCAGTCCATTCACAGGGATGAGTGAGGCGTAGACATCAACAACAACAATAACAACAGCAACATAGGAGGCCCGTACTCCCATTTCTCATTTATAAATGCAGGAACACAGACACAAACATATGGCACAAACACCATGGACGGCACTGCCAACATACCATGTGGGACACCTAGAGAAGGTTCCTGAGAACATAGCTGTGACACAATGCTTTGAGGCAGAGGGGCGTGACCGGGGCAGGCATGGAGAAAATCTTGGCATAGTGTCAATGCAGCCGCAACAAAGATTGGGAATGAGAGGCCGTCCCGTCCCAAGAATCTTTCAGCGTGCTAACCCTCAAATGAGGTTTGGAAACTACATCTTCCACCACATGCTTCCTTTCCTCTTGGATTAAATTTTTCTGTGTTGTCTTTCCAAGACAAGATGAGTTCAGGAGGTTCTCTGCTACAAAGGCTCTGTCCCACTCTGAGTTCTGACCTTAAAAGTCTGCTTTTATTACCTCCAGCCATGGCAGTTAGCTGAACTGAGGGAATGTAGTTCTTCAAGAGACAAGTTATTACAAGAAATGCACAGATCATATATCTCCTGGATGATACAGCGTTGTGCATTTCTTTGTGTTGTGTTTCTGATTTTGACCAATCCCATTCCAGGAAAATAACCAGAGGAAAGCAATATTTCATTTCCATCTCTTTTTCACACTGTATCTTTTCCTCAGAACATGAGCTAGACAAGAGATCAGCAACCCCAGCTCTCATGTGAAACTGTTCTGCAACTTTTGGATACATCCCAACTCCAACACACCTGAATAAAGAGGATGAATCACCTCCTTGGTAATGTCAGGAAGGGTTTTTCCAAATGTCTGGTCATGAATCTTTTATTTGATGGAGCAGTGTGTAGGAGAACAGTCACATCCAAAGGTAGCAGGACAGTGACACTAGAGGACTGCAGACCTCTGAAGTATGTAATTTCTGGCTAATTGATTGTTGCATCTCATCTCTTTGAAACCATTTAATTTTCAGACTTTGACTTATGTGAGTAATGTGGTAAGCATTTGAGAAGGGCTCAGTTTTTATCAGTTAAGCATCATACAGCAAACCGGAAAGGGAGCGAAGAGTATCAAAAATTATTAACTGCGTGTCTGGAGGGAGGCATGAAGAGAAGAAGGAATTCTTAGGCATTTTGAATCCAAAGTCTCCACTGCAGCCTCCCACAAGTTCAGGGTCAGGGTCAGCTATAGGTTTAATTTTTATCCAGGCAGTTTCTTGGACTTCACCCAAAGCAAATTCACACATACACACTTACTACACTGTACCTACAACACCTGGAAATCTCATGAGACTGCAAAGCTTTCGCCCCAAAAACAGCTCTGACGCAAGTTTGAGGAAAGAATAAGTTTCCTATAAAAATGCTGCTAAAAGCGTTTTAAATAATTTTGCTCTGTTGACGAGAAAATGTTTTGTTTCAACTTTCAACTTTTAGGTCAAAATACCTTTCAATGACAAATTACAACAATCCTTCCAAAGCAATCAAGGTGACGATGAGCACGTGTGAACCAAGTTGGCAGTTTCACTGACTCCAACAACAAACTTTGCACCATAAGGTTACAGTCAGGGCCTCGTCACAGAGCTGACCTGTGGAGGCTGTCTGAGCAGTCAGCATCTGAAGTAAACCATCTCGTCCAACACTCACACAAAGCTAATGGGAAGCAGACACACAATTTGTCCAGAGTGTGCCTTTGTGCACCCACGCTGCTCTCTTGCTCTTCATTCTCAAATCCTTCCATTTATCCACACTCTGGCTGAGATAGCAAACCTGACACTGATGCCCTGCAGTCCATTAGCGCTCTCAGAGCACTGTCTGATTCTGCTCCGCTGCTCCCCTCACACTTTCCTCCTCTCAGCTCATCTTCCCGACAGTTCTTATTACTTTCCCAGCCACTGGCTGACTCGTTTTTCTGCATGTTTCACTCCTACATGCTGTACATCCACTCTCCGAAACATCTAGGATGCAACAAGACAAGGTCCAAATGACATTCGGAAAAAAATAAAATAAAATTTTATAAAAGTATGCATTTACTTTGTTGCTTGATCTGTAATTTACAGCAGAGTAAGGCTGCAAATTAGAATGATTTAAATACCACAACAAAAACTGCTTTACTGTGGGAGCTTTTTAGATGCATTTCAAAAATAATTCTCCAGAATTAGAAGCAAATTAAGTTTTTTTTTATTCATCCACAAGGGACTGACTACAGGACGCTGATTCAACTATTTGATTCAACAGTGCAGTGGATTTTTACCTGCTCTGGCTCTTGCAGCAGGAAGAGGAAGAGTTTTAGGAGGGAAACACTGTGAGGCTATAGGGACCATTAAAACCCATGATTAGGACAAAGACATTCTCTTTCTGTGTCACTGCTATATTAAAGAGGACAACATGCAATCTGAAACCTTCCTTCGCTAGCAGAAGAAAGCCATTCCATGTCCCAGAAGTTTTCCATCCAAAATACAGGTAACTGTATTGCATCACCAGCCGAAGGAATAAACCTTAGTCCTTGTTTTACTCAGAATACTGCAGAAGGAAACCTTTTAATTACAGGTTCTCCAAAATTACTGTCGATGAGCAGACACTGGCTGTTAGCCCCACGATGGAGAAGAAGAAGCAGTTTATTCAGCCACGCTCCAGAGCTGAGAAGCATATCACTGCCAGCCATATGCCGCTGATGTAGTGCAACCCAGAGTTGAGAGGCCACCCTGAACTGAAATGTTAACCTGTAGTAGCCACTAGCCAAAGACGCCACACTCCAAGCTTGCTTACCACACACATACTGCAATATGTTAGCCGAGCAGCTAACTGCTCCCGATTACAGACTCAGACGTAGCTAGCCAAACAACTTAGCTCCCCTCACCCATTGGGACTCTAGTTACAGTACATTGTGTTTTGGGCAGAAAATTAATTCCTTAGGATGATCAGTGTTTTTAATGTGTTTTTTGGCGTTAATGAATTTCTGGTGCTTAAACTGTTCCAAACAAAGCAGGCGTGTGCATGCTGCTGCAATACTGACCTATGGTTTGAACATTTCAAACTCCATCTAAATGAGTGTTTTTCTTTTAAAATAATCTAACAGAGCAGTGGTTCCCAAAGTGTGGGGTGCGCCCCCTATGGGGGGCTCAGTGCCGTTGCAGGGGGGCCTCTGTGCAAAACCCAATTTTGCCCAGAGGCTTTTTTTTAAATGTATTAATAACAAAGTTGAATATTGTTACAAATAAAAAAAAAAGAAATATGTTTGCAATAACACTGACAGCAAAGAATAATCTTCTACAGTATAGAACTAAAAAAAAAAAAAAGTTACACAAAAGTGTTTCACTGTAAAGATGGTTTGTAGTGTTTTGTTGCAACCTGAAGTGTGAAATAAACTTCAGTGGAGTTTGAAAACAAAATATGTGTATAGGTTTATGTCTGGTTGGACGATGTGTTAATTTTTTTTTTCTTTTCTGGGGGGTGGATTTCATCGTAATCCATAGGGGGCCTAGAAGAAAATCTTTGGGAACCACTGTAATAGAGCAATCTAAGTTAATGTTTAATCAGTAATAGCCCTGTAAGGTGAGCTTGATTCTTTAATAGGCATTTTTCTTTCCCTTTCTTGTCTCAAAATTGTATAAACCAGCCCTAGAAAAGTATCATTGAAGTACTTGACACTGCAACCCCACCTTTTAACATTTTGCACCTGAATATATTTTGGAAAAAGAGTATAATTTTACCAGTGTTGAAATGTCTCAAGCTTTTATGGTTTTCATGAAAGAATGACTGCGTGAATGCATTCAGTGCATTTGAGAAATGTTGAAACTGACCATCATGACAGTCAGGTCATGAACATGATCCAAACACTAACAGACAAATGAAAATGAATGATAGCTGTCAAAAGCCAACAGGGGGAGAAGTGTCCTTGACCTGCTGTCTATTTAATTTCAGGATCGACTGCAAGCAGCCTCCCTTTTACCCCCTTAGGACTCAAGCATTTCAGCCACATCTGGAGAGAATGTTCATTTAGTCTGGACCTTGACAAAGAAATCATTCTTTACAAGTCAGTTTTACTTCACTCCGAGAATCAAACCACAGCCTGAAACTCAGTTGTTTCAGTAAATTTATTTTCACAATTGTCTTGACTAAGCCAAGTATTGGGTGCCGTGCTACCGGATTTCCTGCAACAGACAAGACATCCGACATCTGGGGAAATAAGCGCAAGGCAGTGATTGCATCCCACCTCTTCTCTGCTGAGGGGATCGTCTGAACCTGATTCAGTTTGTGAGGAGTGACAGGTAGAGGCTGCTATGGAAACCAAACCGAAGCAGTGTCACAGATAGCAGGGTTTTTTTTTGTTTTTAAGAAGCTCTGCAAGCATGCGAGCACCCACACTCGCACACGCAGAGACACACAGGCATCAACAAGCAACTCAGACATAGCCACATGGACCCGAAATTAATATTAAAACATTCCTCTCTGTCACTTTAAATCTGTACCAAACCACCTCTGTGTAAAATCCATTATAATCCTGAAACCTGTTTTCTCCCCAAGGTTTATGACAAGTCTGTATAAAAACTGTACTTCTTAATGAACAAAACCACACCTCTACAATCACTGCTTCTGAAAGAAAATTCAAGGGTGAAGAAGAAAACAATCATAAACATCAGAAAGCTTCTTCCTAAAAATAAGAGAACGAGAAGACAAGTCTGATGTGCCAGAGTGGCTCACATCTATTTATATCCCGTCTGCCACATTTCCATCTAAAAAAGTGGCAACAGCAGAGACCAGGAGACACAAACATACCAGCAGGCACATACAAACAGCCACCAACACACTCACGCAAATCCTGATGTGTTTCAGCTAAGGGTTGTCCCTCTTAATGCAGCGGACAGAACCTGAGACTGAGGATTTTATTTATTGAATATGCTGCAGCAGTGGAAACTATTACAGGTCTTACAAAGTGTTTCAGTGCTGAAATTTAAATAGGACTGCATGTAAACAAACATTACCTGAAGTAATTAGATATAACTTGTATATCTAACTTATTATATATTAGATATAAGATTCAGGTTTTTAGAATAGGTGTGCAATATGGGTCAATGGAGAATTGTTCTTTCCTGCTTTGTGCTGCAAAATACAGCTCTGGAAAAAAATAAGAGACTACTTTAAATGATCAGTTTCTCTGACTTTTTATAAGTACATTTTTGAGTAATATGACCATTGTTCTTTTATTCTATGAACTACTGACAACATGTCCCCAAAATCCCAGGCAAAAATTTAGTATTTATTTGCAGAAAATGAGAAATGGTCAAAATAAAAAAATGATGCAGTGCTTTCAGACCTCAAATAATGCAAAGAAAACAAGTTCATATTCATTTAGAAACAACAATACTAATGTTTTATCTCAGGAAGAGTTCAGAAATCAACATTTGGTGGAATAACCAGGAGTTTTTCAGTGGGGTTCAGTTCTGTGGGCTCTTCGTTTTTTCCAGAGCTGCATATCGTTTCAGCATGGACAACACCTGACGATAGAAGTTAAGGTAACTTGGCCTAAAATACTATAGCATTGCATTTTTTTTTCATTTTTATTTTTTTACAGATTTAAGAGGTTTAAGATGTAGTGAAAAGCCTATTTGCATGTCAATTGATTTATTCATATCATGTGATATTTTAAATGTCTATACTCAAATTGAAATGAGTGAGAAATATGGTGGCTATTATAAACCTTTTCAATATTTGTCTTTAAACTTGTCACACTGAAAATCAACAAACAAGAAAATAAAAACCTCATCACACTACTTAATGTACCCGATATCTTGTTTAATTTATTTATAAACAATTAGTCTGCTAAAGTAGGCTATTTGCTAACTTGTTTTTTACAGCACTATTTGTGTTTTAGGGGGTTCAGACTTCCTGAAGTTGCAGATGGTACCTAAAAGGATAGAGATTGATTTTAAAATTGTTTTTATCATATTTTTTGTGGTAAATACAACAGAAGCCCATATTGCTTACATCTAGTGCTAATGTTAGCTTGCATATAAACAGGAACAACAAGTGGAGATTCAGTTGTAGTTGCGTTATTTTTCTCTGATTTACTGAACTTGCCAAAGCAGAACAATCCCAGTTGAAAGCCAGAAATAGAACAGCCTCCTTCTGTGATCTTGCTCTTTCTACAATGAGATTGTTGAATACCAAGAGGGAATTTCTGACACCGCCTTCAAAAGATCACTAGAAAAGGTCAAGAGAGATCAGAGCGCTGTGTTTTCTTTCTTTTGTTTTATAACTGCGGTTTAACTTTTACTTGCTGGTTGATTTAAGCAGAAGAAGAGTAGATTTATAGGTGAGATGTGCACACATTTTAATCATGCAAAATTGCTGATTTATTCTGAAAACATAAAACATAACGTTTACAAGGTACACAGTGATGCAAGGAAAGAACATAGTCAAGAAACCTTTACGTCTACCAAGGTATAGTTAAAAGGAAAACATTTGAGGGCAAAAGTGAAGCATAAAAAAAAAAAGCTCCAAACCAGATGTCTGTCCTGTTAGGGAGCTGTAAACGTCAAAGAGCACATGCAGAAGGTAAATAAAAAGATTGAAATGAAAACAAAGATATTCATGGCAGAGAAAATGTTGAAGAGAAGGAAAGGGACAGAAAGGGGAGTAAAAAAACTGGAAAAAATTAAATATTGTTTTATCACAACTAAATCCATGTCTGCTATAGCAATCAAGCAACTACAACCTAATGTAGCCTGAGACACCATCTCTGCTTATTCTGCATGAGTTAATCAAATTAAACATGCTCCTGCCCTCAGATTGGTAGCCCAGTGTGAGCTTCCTCCTTCAACTGTGGCCACTTAAAAATCCATGCTCCCTCTCTTTTTGTTGTGCATGTGGTGAAACAGTGTCCCTGCTGTGGGCGGCACACTGGGTGCTCTCCTCCTTAAGCTCACACTGCCAGCTTCTCATCAAGAGGCAGGAAGAGAGGGTAAGCATGGCGTAAAAGCAGAGGAGGATGACGAGGCAGAGGAGGGAAGGGAGGCAAAAAAAAAAAAAAAAAAAAAAAAAAAGAGAAGACAGGAGGGCCACTATATTTAGCATTGGAGCTGTCACCTTCTGTTTGGCTCTCCTGAATAATCAGAGTTTGACACAACGCATCCTGTGGAGCAGAGGTTGCTGGGATACACCAACCTTTCTCCACCAGCATCACCTCTGAGGAAGAAACTACCTAATTAAGTATTGTAATAATTGCTGGGGGCTCGCGTGCTGCAGCTACCAAACGTCATTTTGTAGAAGCTTTTCTCATGGCAATGCCATTTTATTTTTTTAGATCAAGTAAGGCTAGATGTTCTTTCAGTGAGTACGATTCTGCACGTTTAAAGAAAATAACAGGTTAATGCATCATAGCAAGAAGAAATACATGAATCATTGTGAACACAGAATTTTGACAAAAGCCTTTCAAATATGCAATATTCAAATTTATGCAGATTAATGACAGTGAGAGGCTCTGAAAAATCTACTATCCATTTTATGGCTGGTTTTCATAATTTTGAATTTAAAGTTTCCTGGTCACATAGCTGTTAAACAGTAGGGCCTGAAAGATGATGAATGTTAACTAGACAAACTTTGTTCCATGGAAAACATGAAAGTTTGTATTTTTATTTTTAACATGTTTTTGCTTCGAGTCACTTCTTTCCAAAAGTTCAAAATATTTACAGTCAATTTCTGTCTTAGCATTAATACATGCATGTAGAAATCAAAACAAAATAACTCTAAACCTTCCCTGATGATACATATTACCCACAGTCAATCATGGGGTCTGATGAATGAATAATCTGGTCTGCAACAGGTTGGTGACGTTGGGCTGATTTTTATAGCCATTGGATCACTTTGAATCATCATTATATGATTAAAACAATGATAATAGAGATGTCAGAAAAACATCCCCGCAACAATAAATTCAACAAACTATCTGCAGCAACGATTAATTAAAGGATGTTAGCTGTGTTAGATGCACCGAGAAATCATCTAGGGAATCAGACTACTTTCACCTTGACTGGCACGGTTTGCTGATCAGTCGATCAAAAACTCTAAACTATGATACTTTTCTGATGAGTGAACCCACCATATACTTAGGTGCTACCAGTCTATAAAAATCCTCAATGTAGAAATTGTCACTGAAGAAAAATTACTCAAGTATAGCTATTTTCATGATCACTTATGTGTTTAAATTTAAGTCAGAGGCACCTTTGTATTTTTGAATTTATGGTTGTTTTATACTCCATCTCTTCTGATATATTTTTATATGTTAGTCTCTGTTTGTATCAGCTGGACAAACACTTAGGAGAATTTAGATGAACTGACCTAGAGGAGAGAAAACATGAAGGCTAAATGCATTAAACTGCTTTTTTTCTCCTTTTGAGCTTTAAACTTCAGTCTGTCATGAAACAGGTTGGATCCTGAAATATTGGAAGACTTTTGAAAATCTCCCTGTTAAGGTAAAGTTTTACTTAAAGATTATTTTGAATGCTAAAGAGAATTCAGAATAAGCTAAAAGCACTACTGGCCAGGTCAACGCTGAAAAGATGAAGATTGGATCTCTAGTCTTGACATCAGTAATGTCTAAGCTGAATCTAAGTAGACAAAGGTGCATGCTTTCATACCCCTTTAACTATTTGGGGATACAGCTCAGGCATGACAGGCATGATTAATGTTTTCCCTTTGCCAGAGGAGCCCAATAAATGACAACAGAACAGGGCCACCTACGTTGAGGAATGTCACGCTGACTTAACATGTGGAAACTAAAAGTCTCTCACAAATCTGCCAGTGGGATATAATCTGCAGAAGCACCCCATTGTTGGAAAGTTAAAAACAGCAAGTTCAAACTCAGTGGCAGCAGCTTATTATTCAGAGAATGAGAAGATGAAGGACATGTCACCATTTCTCATCCTCGCCCTGAGAACTGTCAGGAAAGATGAGCACTATAGTGAAGTCTTTGTTCAGGCGTGACAACCATCAACTCATTACATGTCAGAGAAAGACTGTCCAAAGGAGAGGGGGACTACAAAGGATGAACAAACCTAAAGACCATCCGTGAAAATTAGTGCTATTACAGGACTGCCTGGGTTTATCGTCCTTCTGCAGGCTTTCTTCCCACAGCTAAACTTGTGCCCAGGTGTTCTGCTGTGGACTACAAAGAGGCCAAAGAAAAACAGAGTTAAACACTTTCAAATGCCCTAACAAGCTATTACTGGTTAATATAGTGCTATTCTCCCACAGTTTGAGAGCAGTTAACCTCAGGAGTGACTGGCTTCTGTTTGAAGGGTCAAAACCTCGCTGAGCCCTGTTCACTAAAATAGCAGGTGATTATAGTCCTTGTTTAAAAGTAACTATAGGAGTTCCCAGCAGATGACACAAGCCAGTCTAGTTCAGCCTTTATGAGACAGAGGAGCTACATACATGCACAAATTTTAGCCTTTTTGTCCTGTTTTTTAAATAAAATACTGTGCTAAATCCTCAGTTACTCCTTTCAATTAGTTCTAATGAAGATGATGGAAAAATTGAAAGGTGTGCTGCCTGGATTTAGTTTCTCAGCTCTGTTTTTTTGGAATCATGCATGATGATTTGCTTCAAATGGACATTCCTTTTGTCTTATATTGTGTAGTTTCACAAAGTTCTTAATGCAAACAGTATCATAGTAACATACTTCAAACTACTTATTTTCATTCAGAAATTATATGTGTGAAATGTCCATTTTAAGCTGTAAATGATTGGAATAAACAAATAAATAAATAAACTTGCCTGACACAAAATGTTAGTGCTTCTAGAAATTATATTATTTTTTTTTTTTGTAACAGTACTCATATCTCTCTTCACAGCAGCTGTAAGCTTCTGTACATTTTGTAATATTTTTCAGAGATGGCCCACACCTGTTAAGTTGGTTGGAAAAGTATGCCTGCTTCTCGAAATTTTAACAAAAAAGTACATTATGGCATATATATGCTTTCGAGTCCATACTTTCCTGAATCACTGGTTTTCAATATAACACAGCTGCAAATCCTTTGGTGTATTTCTCTACAAGATTTATGCATCTTATTCTCTGAAAAATATCTCAGATTCAATCAAATTCAAATTGGATTAGTAGTTTTTAACCATTTGGATTTAGGTTTTTACTTTGACTGGGCCATTTGAACATTCTAATAAGCTATGAATTAAAAAATTTGATTTTTTGTTTAGGGTTATTTTATGTTACCATTCTCTATTTTTTTGTGACATTTAACCAGTTTTCTTCCTAGATTGTTTTGTACTTAGATCCGACCATTTTCCCATCAATTCTGAGGAGTTTCCTGTTCATACTGAAGAAAAGCAACCCAAAAGCTTGATGAACTGTAAAGAGATTTTAGTTCACTGACTCAATGATTCAGTCTAAACTCAGTCTGCAACGCACACTGTTATTAGGGAAAATACTGTCAGCTTTCCAGAGTGATTTGTGTGTCTGCAACCATAATCAGATTTATGCCCCATAGCAGAAAGAGTAAAGGAAGAAGTCAAGTTGTTCACTACACACATTCAAATCAGCTGCAAGAAAAATGGTTCAAAAGACAGGATATATAAAGCAGCTTTGGTTCTGTAGAGATAATTTCCTTCATTTAATCAAAGAAATCATGTTTTTCTTTCAAAACGAGGAACTAATTTCTTTCATTTCAATGATAGAGATGTTGGATTTATAAACCATAGCCTATCAGCATCAAAGGAAAAAAGCCAACATCAACTCTCGCAAACATGGTGCAAAAGTGCTGTTATATCACAGTGATGCTTTTATATAATTTGTCAGTTGTTTTTTTTTATCATGCATATTAATGCACATCTCAGATGCATCCTAATGCGAGTGTGAAATAAAGAGTGGGTTTTTAAGCATTGTCCTTACACAAAAATGCTCTACTTGTGTCTTTTTTCCTCTCAAAAGCTATGTTTAGCTCCATCTATGGTTCATTGTGAGTGGCTCTGACAGAGAGCAAATATCAGAAAGGCAAATGCAAACTGTGAATGCAGAATAAGAAAAAAAAAACTTGAATGGCAGCCAAATGTAGCAAAATCCTCCAAACCAGTTTCCTAAAATGTAAATAATCAGAGGAAAAGAGACCTTTGTGGATAAAGATGTGAGGCTGGGTCATGTGCAGAAAATTCAGCAACCCTAATGCCTTCACCTTCTGCATTTCCTTACTCTGATATTGGATAGAAATTCAAATGCTTACTTGGAAATTTCATTGTTTACATTATCATGAGGCACTTATCACAAGAGATAACTGCAGCACATTGTCATTATGAAGCCTAAAGCCAAGTGCTTTGTTAAGTACACCAGCCCATAAAAAATTAATAAAGCATTCCTCATGGAGCAGTGCAAAAATCCATACAATTAGCGGATCACCCAGATTAGATGCATTATTAGTCTCAAGCCACTTGAAGTTGCTCCGTCGTGCATAAACTAACCTCCAAAACTAATTAAAAACAAGCAAACAAATTTAAGATAGTAGAAAATAGACATTTTCCAGCAAAGTAAATGTGAGACTATTAACAAGTGAAACACCCACTGAGAGAAAAAGATTGGACTCAAAGGTTAAAGCAAAAGGGGGAATTGAAGGGCATTAATAGAGTAAAGGCCTCCATCAAGACCAATGCCCTATGTTGTAATTTTGAGAGAATCTGTAACAAAAGTTAATGGGTTTTCCCTTTGGCCATGCTCCACCTCTCGACCTACTTCTATGGACTTAAGTGCTGCCCTTGTTTGGCATCATGTATACAGACAAACAAGCGTTATGAATCAATAATTCTGTATTAACCAATGTAAATAATACAAACTATGTGAGACAATCCAGGATTTTTAGTGTTTTTATGAGTATACGTCACCTATGTTCATCTGGAATGAGGTTTGGTTTTCAAGGCTTCAAAGCTGCAGTTCATTCAGTGTTCCTCAATTTTCTCACATGAAAGCTGTCTGACTAACAGTACTCAAGAGTGGCGATCTCATAAAAGGAGACAGATCCGAACTCAGCAATATTAAAGTTGTCAGCAGAGACAGGTACAATAAAACCTCGAGGACAGTCTTGGACACCACTTTGACAACGCAGCAGAAACAGCTCTGCTGGGACCTATTTTAGCCAGACAATTCAACACACAGGCTCTCACGCTGGCACTGACTGACATTCATAACATGCTGGATCTGCACCCGGAGTACGTGCACAGCCAAGTGTTAAATTTGACTTGATTTCAGAAAGCACCAGAGGTCACACAAAGGCTTGTTTGGGGGGGGACTAATAACAGCCGTGCAATTTGATGAAGACAAATTCTGTGGCTCTGAATAGTTCGGACAATCAGCGGCACATCTCATTATTCTCACTCGCTTCTCTCACACAATCAAGCCCCAGTTAAGCTCTGGCTGAACAAGAGCCAGGGTTACAAACCCTGAATCTTGCGGTTGCAGGCAGTTAACCCATTCCAGATAGAGACCAAAATGGAGAGAAGGTGTTGCACAGGCCTGCAGATTAAACACAAAAAGAAAGGTCACAGTGTTTTCAAGTGCCTTACCTTTAAAGGACAGGAAGATTCTGGGAGCAGACAGAGGATCATTGGAAGGTGGCAGCCCGCCTGCTGACACGGCCAGGAGGGCCAGCAGCCAGGACAGTTTGTCCCACAACATTGTCCCTCTATTTGTTAAGAGAGGAGAAGTCCCGCAGCTGTGAGACAGATAATACCAAGTGTCAAAAATTCACAGACCCTTTAAATTCAAAAAGCAATATATATATATATATATATATATATATATATATATATATATATATATATATATATATATATATAAATAAAAA